>CABFVX010002071.1:0-17619 GCA_902151425.1 Timema shepardi | reverse complement strand
GGAATGCCAGGCCTCCACCGTGGTTCGGATTCCACGTTAAACTGTAGGTCCTCCATTTCATCTCACAATCACCCTACCATTACACATTAGCGTAAGTGCGTACAACCCGAACGGGTAGTAAGACGCGGTGCTAATAATAATAATAATAATAATAATAATAATAATTTAGTAATACGGAGATATATTCGTTGCATTTTTGTTTCTAGTATATACAGAGCAATAAAAATTATTATATTACTCGATTATTATTATTATTATTATTATTATTATTATTATTAGCACCGCGTCTTACTACCCGTTCGGGTTGTACGCACTTACGCTAATGTGAAATGGTAGGGTGATTGTGAGATGAAATGGAGGACCTACAGGTTAACATGGAATCCGAACCACGGTGGAGGCCTGGCATTCCTCAAATTCACAAGATGTCTTTTCAGAGTTGAAGGAAGGCTTTGGTAATCAGTGCCGGGACCGAGGATGGAACCCCGGCCACCAGCAGAGAAGTCTGACACCTTACCCCTAGACCACCAGGTCACCTTATATTACTCGAGTTTACATAGCTACACATTATTTTTGGTAAAATAGAATCACGGGCGACACTAATTTACTTTCAATATATCAGAATTAAATATCTGTAATACTTAAATTGTATTATTAGCCGAATCATTGTCCACTTTATTAAAGATGCTGAACCGGCATTGCATAAAGTCCCCGTAAATAAAGAGTTTAGATTTTTACACCTGGCCTCATTGAATAAGGTCACCGTTTTATAAAAATTGAAATTCGTTAACAGTTTGCATTTCACGATATCACCGTTGACGAGAGGGTTGCATATTTTTTATTTCTGACTGGGTGAACTTGGAGGGGTCTTCCACACTAGCGTGAGTGTATGTTCTATGAACCAATCGTCTCATATCTCCTCGTTAGCAAAAGCAGCTAACTCATTCACGTTGTAAGATGAAATAATTCAAAGTATTACGTTTTAAATAAGCAATGACCCGTTTCGATGGGCGAATGGCCCAAGGCGTCACTATCACAATATACAGGAACACCGATTACGGTGAAATCAGAGTTAAAAACCAAGTTTGGTGTATTGAGTTCGTTTATATATGGTTCTCCACTCTCCCTCTATAAATATTGAGGGTACTTTTCCTCTAAATACAACATTACATTTCCTTATCACAAAAATGAAATATGTTTATTATTATTATTTAGCACCGCGTCTTACTACCCGTTCGGGTTATACGCTTTAAGTAATAATTACGCTAATGGATTAGGAATTGGGAAGGTTGAATTAGAGGAAGTGAACCCGCATTTGCGTGGAGGGAGAGTGGAAATTCATTTAGGTAAAACCACCCCCAGTTCACCCGACCGAAATTCGAACCTCGATCTCCCCGTCCTCAACGGTTGAGCTCAACACGACAAGCGCGTTAGCCAACTACGCCACCGATGCGGGTATGAAATTAGTTGTTTGGGTGTATTACCTGAATGGGTAGTGAGACGTTGTTACAACACAAATGATGGTTAAGAAAATTATGTCTAGACCAATTAAATATTTACTATATTAACTTGAAATATTTTTCAAAATATATAACAATAACAAATTAATTAAAATGAGGAATTAATGCCTTAATAAAGCCTACAATGTCGGTGACTATGTCCATGCCAGATTTAAAAAATATGCTTTTAACTATTTACTTGGTATTGAAGAGTGATCTGAACCCAAATCATTCTACGGCACCAAATTTGTCTTGGTGGGCTAGCGGTGTTTCTAGTGGAAGACTGGACATTTGTTTGCTTGAGATCCACTCCTAGTTTATAGCTCACTACATACGCTTGGAGGGTTGCTTGTATATCAGGCGCACACACTTTCAATTAACCTATCTATGTATTTTGTAACTGGACCGATGGATTGCATACTTCAGTGGCATGTATATTGAAGAACAGTAAAGCTTACAGGATGAACATGTACAAATGATATTCCAATATATTCTACCAAAAGGCCGTATTTTTATTCAAACCTGGGGAGTCATCAAATCTCCCGGTAAACGAATAAAAAGCGGTTCGGGTTTATTTTGGTTGAACTCCAATTTTCTACTGACCTAGATTACGTCAAGGCTACAATGTTATATTGGTTTAAAACAATTGCACATGCGTTATATAGAAGTAATTCGTCAACGCAGTTGTAGGGAAGGCTCAAACGAGTTATACTCGTATGAATGGTACAATGGGAATATTGATCGAGTCACATCACACACATTTTATAGGATGACAGCTTTTATATCTAAAACCCCATAAGAACTCCAGCAAATAGGTTTTTAAAAGTAGTTTAATTGTGTCAGAGACCTCTTAACCATAATCTTAAGTACTCTAGAAAGGTATTACTGTCTAACAGATGGCAATACTGACCCAATTTGAGTTACAAGAGTTTTTCCCCAATGCCCAATATATTTTTTAAGCGTTGGTCACGTTAGACCTAGAAATGTGCTGTCTAGGATTAATGAGTCATATTTGAATACCTTTAAGGTGGGTTGCTAGTGAACGTGAGTTCGGGGCAGTATTTTTGAAGTTTTTATAGCATAAACATTTTTTTTGCTAAAATAAAGCAAATATTTTTTCTATAGAAACATAGAGTTTAATTTAATGCACATTCTAATCTCAACATTTGTTGAATATCTGCCAAAGGTTTCCTGGAATTGAATGACACAATTTTCTCTTTATTTAAAAAGTTTATCACCAAATGTTTTATGATTATGACAGATATTCAAGAACTCTTGAGATTATCATGTGCATAAAAATAAAACTTATGTTTCTACAAAATAAATATTTGAATTACTATGTTCAACAAATTTTTATGTTATAAAAACTGGAAAATTAATGCACTAAACTCGCGCTCATTAGCACTCCAACATCTCAACCCTGTGTGATATGAACCTTCCACTAAAATTTGGACTAACTCCTAGTTATGTTTTCCTCTTGGTAGGGGCTATGTGTTCTGTGGGGGACGGTTTACGATAGCTAGGGCTACAAGGGACAGGGTGGTTCAGTATAAAATCACGGCCGGGTGCAATCATCAGGGGTGATTTTCAAGATTCAGTTTTTCCAGGATAACCCTACGTTAGTTTGGGTTCAATTATCCTGAATACCATTCCAATACCTATCTCATAGATTAATAAATTTGATAACACGTCTGTTAAAACATATTAAATATATAAAAAGTAAGGTTCATACAGGTTTATATTTAGTTCAATTCTAGGTTTGGCTGTTCGTGTTCCTTCTCTCAATCTGAGTTGACTCAAAAATAAAAACCGGTAAAACCGGATTTTTAGGGCATAATCTGGAATTATTTAATTTTATAAATTTAAATTAGAATATCTAATTTATCTATATTCGTATGTAACTTATAGTATCAATAAAATCTAAGAGAAGAGGATGATTGAATTAATTTTAAACGTAAAAGAGCAGCCTTTGCTTTACCATAGGTTTAGAAAACTATCGATATTAATATTCCCATGTGCTTTGATTCGTGTACAAACCCGGACCCCCAGTTCAAACTCAGACTTCTTAATCGTTCACACAATGCCACCTTTTCCATGAAACCTTCCCCCCCCCCCAACTTATTTACTTCTCAACCACCACAGGAAAAAAACCTTTCTAGCTCCCCCAAAAGATTTTAAGTACAAAAAGCCGGATTTCCGTCTTCTCCCTTTGAGTTATCTGTAACTTTTCTCTATTTCGTTTTTTTCTCATATTCCTTCATTCGGTCAAATGGGACTTATATTAAGTGTGTAGGTTATTGTTATGGCTGGCCGCGTGTTCACAGGGAGATATCACTGCGCCTATTGTTGATAAACTCTACCCCCCATCCCCCATTTTCAGACGTTATTCTCAAACTTGTAAGGGTCGTGGTAATGTGGTTGTCCAGGGTTTATCTCCCCCACCCTTTTCTCTCCTAGTATTCTGGTCACAACTGAAAATGAAAAAATGTATTAGACTTGTCCAACCAAACAGGATTATTTTTCCCTTGAATATTAAGAAAATACGTAAATAGAAAAAGTACATTTCACTTGTTTCTTTATTCTGTTGCAGAAATGTATCATAATATTAAATTACAACATCTCTATAATATCTCTCTCTCTTGGACCATTTTTTTATAGTTAAAATAATACAATTTTTAATCATAAAGCATGTGATTATTATTATTATTATTATTATTAGCACCGCGTCTTACTACCCGTTCGGGTTATACGCACTTACGCTAATGTGTAATGGGAGGGTGATTGTGAGATGAAATGGAGGACCTACAGTTTAACGTGGAATCCGAACCACGGTGGAGGCCTGGCATTCCCCACATTCACAAGATGTCTTGTCAGAGGTGAAGGAAGGGTTTGGTAATCAGATAAATCTTTGCCGGGACCGAGGATTGAACCCCGGCCGCCAGTACAGAAGTCTGACACCTTACCCCTAGACCGCCAGGTCACCGACATAAAGCATGTTATTTAATTTACACGTGTACTAAGACGACAATCTAAATTCCAATTCATATGGAAGGGTATTATCTGACAGCCTTAAACTTACTATAGCTACTTTCACTTGTTGATACGTCAAGTAATATTATATTCAGCTCTCACTTTTTATAAACAGGGTATTTAAAAAAAAATTACACTTTTTGAAATTAACTTTTAAATTTTAAGTTTGGAATATAAATTCACTCAAGGATAGAGTTACGAATGTGGTAATATATATTCTAGGAGAATTCTTCAATAAGGAGTTAAATGCCAGTTCAATTGTTCACTATTGTATTCTGATAACAAAGAACAATTTGAGACCTTACATACATAGTATTCCACATATACAGTAAAATACAATACATTTGGATTTGATTAAAGTTTTTTTTTATTTGAGTGTTAACCAAATTTTGACAGATTCTGTATATTCTGAATACATATAAAATAATATTAAAAATTAATAATATACTAAGATGTTATGAATGCTAACCAAACATATAAATGTAGAATTCATTCAAAAGTTCTTCCATTAAAACTTTAACTATGTTAAGGTATGATTTGCTGGTAATAGGGTGGTTACTCAGAATTGTACCTTAATATCCCTATTACATCCAGGTAAATACGTTGATTGTTAGGATTTGGAATAATAAGTTTTGTTCTGTAAAATACTATATTTATATTGATAATTAAATTCATAGTAAACATCAAAACGAGCAACAAAATAAAGTTCACGTCAAACTCTTTAATATTATAACCCATAATATTCCAGCCTTATTTAAAATATAATATACAATAAGTTGTAGATTGACTAACGTTGCAGATTTTATCTTTTGTTATTGCATGTGTGGGTTATTTTAAAATGAAACTGTAAGGTGAGCAATGTGTGTGGTCGGTCAATCGGTGAAAAGTGGTACCTGGACAAGGAAATCGAGCTTGGAACCTTTGGCTTAATACGCCAATGCTCTGACCATTGAGCTATCTAGGAGTCGTCCCGTGCTCACGTTCATACTTCACTCATATATAAAGGTAGAGTCTGTGATGGACATGCAAAAATATTCAACTAAATATTAGTGAACAATGAATATCATGATCAATCAGATAACGCAGACATCTTTGACTCTGCAGGGCTTTATGGTATCAACAATACAATGGCTATTATACAATTGTACAAATGCGCATATTATAATGGACTGAACAACCAAGCTATTACTTTGTTTACTACGACCCGCCTCGGTGGCGTAGGTGGCTAACGCGCTTGTCGTGTTGAGCCAGACCACTGAGGACGGAGAGATAGAGGTTCGAATTTAGGTCGGGTGAACTGGGGGGGGTTCTTAAATGGTTTTCCACTCTCCCTCCACGCAAATGCGGGTTAACTTTATCTAATTCAACCTTCCCAATTCCCAATCCATTAGAGTAATTAGTACTTAAAGCGTATAACCCTAACGGGTAGTAAGACGCGGTGCTAAATATTAAAAATATTAAAAACTATTATTAATTGTTTACTACGGTTATAGTAACGTTTTATTATCATATTCTTTAAAATAAAAAATTGCATCTGGAGATGGGAATCGAACCTTGGATTTTGGGCTGAGTACGCCAATGTTTTTGCCACTGAGTTATATAGGAGTCATCATGTGCCCAAGGTCATTCTTCGCTCATTCCAGTGTCCAGGTATAATGTTTAAAGTTTGGTAGCAAGTCCCCTTGTACACAGACGCTCGGTGAAATATGTGTCTCCATTCTTAAAAAGGGAGAGAGTTATTTTTTTATACTGAACCAAATGGTTATTTCAAGCTTTACATCTCACTTACGTGAGTTAATCGCGCGCTCGCATTCAGGATGTCGGGGTTGATGAGGGTGGGACCATGTTGATTTCAGGAAGGGGAATACTAAAAGGGGGAGGGGTTAATGGAGCTGTTTAGAATCTAAAACCCATTCGAAGGATCAATAGAATATTCATCAAACTTTAAAATCTGGTTGACATAATGCTAATAGCGTTCAGCTTTGTCCGTAATTTAAATGTTCACATTAGTTAATGACTAATTAATATCAGATATTTTTATTTCATCTAACACTATTGACCTATAATATAATATAGCAATTACATAAAACAATACATATAACAATAAATAACCGTTTATATATTTACGGTTTTAAATTTTTACTAATTATTTGCGAGGATATACCCGGCAGCTTATTTGGTTCAAGAAAATGCATCGGGCACAGTCAAAATTAATACAATCAAGTACTTATTTCTAATGATGAGGCATTTCACGTTCGTCTCCTTCTGTCACGCCTGCGGTATGTTCCTCAAGACCCTCCACCACCTCCTCTCGGTGAATGTTGAGTTTGAATTATTAATTTAGCTTATTTACCTATTAGTCTCCATTTATTAGTTTAACTAAAAAAAATATGCTCTCGTCATATTACTAATATTTTAAATAATGATTTTATCGTACATACAGGCTGCCCCAAACTATACCAAACCCATACTCACAGTATTTCAAAATCTGTTGTTGAAATGTGCAGCACCAACCACTATCCATAGTTCCGTTCACTGACAAGTAAACATATTTATTGAAACTATGCTTAGCGGCTGGTGGCGAATTTTACGAACAGAGACCTTGACATATTTTTCGTTTGGGGTTGGATTTATTTCGGACAACCTGTATAATTTTAAGCTAAAATTTCTATTATTGTTTTTCTATTATATCGTTCTACCTATACGGAGAGACATATGATATTTAAGATTATATTAGTTTGTAATTAATAAATTGGTCATTTAATCGGTATGTTTAGAAAAGCACGTCCATTAACTCTTTATTAGAATGAACCCCCAAATTACAATACAATTTTTAAAAAGTTTTAGCTCCTAAACAATCTATGGTTTATTAAAAATTAATAAAACGTGATGAAAATATCAAATATGAATAATTTTCTAATAACTAAATACATTATGTTTAACGATTTTGTCATATCTAGATATAATATGCCAAATTAAGCTTAACCAATTTTAACAAACTGACAAATAAAATCAATTACAAGTGTCTTAAAAAAATATACTATTTTTTAGTAATGATGAAATTTAAAGCATAGTGTGTGACTTTAAGCCTCTATTTATTAACATTACTGAATATTAAGTAATCTCTTCTGTTTTTTCCCCCCTATTTCTTTCATAATCCCTTCCCAACCTCAGCTCATTCTATAAACTCACGTCAATCCTTGGTCACTGCCCGATGTAAATAATTGATTTTCAACGTACCGTACAAGTGATACGATAGAGCTAATCGTTTGTTAGGCGCTGTATCGCTGCTGTAACCCCCACCCCTACTACCGTCATCAATTAGCGTCTCGTGACGTCCGGACGCTTTCTCTCGCAAGAGCTTTAATCTGTTGGTCAGTGTTTTAGTAACGGGCCGGGCCGTGTCTTATCTGGTCCTTGCCTTCTCTCCTGGCTCCCATTTAGAGGGTTCAGGACCTTTCTTGTGTATGGTAGAACCTCCCCAACACCTTCTGACCCACCGATAAGCTATTAAGAGACAGGCTCATAGTCTTTTGTTTAAGTTTAGCGTGGTGTTTTATGGGTGATAGCGCCAAGATTAAAACGATGCGTGGAGGAGAGTTGGTGTGTGTACAAGTAAAATTAATGTTCATCAAGAAGACAACCCTTTGAATCCACTAAGTTTCTTCATGTTTCAAATTTGTTTGAAAATGTTATCATTTATGTCTCTAGAATTAATGCACCAATGGAAGTTCTTCATCCAACGTGTAATTCTTAATAACTATTAATATGTTTTAATTTATAAAAAAACAAGGTAAATTGAAAAAAGTATTTGGAATTCTCTAAATAAATAAATAAAATAAATTAATAAAAAGTTAATTATTAGTATTACTCATGCAAAAAATTACCTAAGTCGATTTTCTTGCTTGCCAAAATCAATCCTTGTGTAAGTTTTGACATACTGTGCAAATATACAAATTAAGCCCCCATAACGGAAGGAAGGTAAGTTACTCGTATTATAACAACCATTTTCAACAAGGCAGATTAAACGGAGTGTAATAATTACAAAAGTATCTCATATCACCAACAGGCTATAACATTTATCTAGTATAGTGTTAATATAATTGACGTCATATGTAGAGGTAATAATTTGGGATCATCAGTGCTTATTTTGATTAAATAGATTAAATACGGATAAGATTTTTACAATTGGTTAAATACTAGACAAGAATGAGAGTACAACATAGCAGCTGGTCAATAATTATAAATATTTTTTAAAAAACATTATATTCAGTTAAAATAAACAGATTATATGATATTTAACTGAAGTTGGGGATAACCAAAAGATTAGTCGAGTTAATTGAGGTATGTTTGATTGATATGCGTGGCAGGGTATGGGCTAGGTTTAACACTGCAGAAACTTTAGAATTACATGTGTTCAAACCAGATTATACAACTTCCCCATTACTTTTTAATTTAATCTTAGAGTAGGCGATTAGGGTACTGCAAGATAGTAGGGAGGGGTTAAAATTTAACGATACAGTGAGATTATTAGAATAAGTAGATGATTTAGCTTTTTAGGCCAATAGAAAGGAAGCTGTTGCTAGAAATACAAACATTTTACTAAAGGTTATTAAGGAAATAGGTTTAGAAGTTAGCGCTGCGAGGACTAAGCATGATTACACAGAGAGCACAAATTGGAAACGATAATTTATAGATTACTTTGAAAAACAGATTATTTGAAATGGTTAGTTAGTATGATTTTAACTAGCAATAATGATATAAGATTGGATTGGAAATTAGTAAAAGAATACATTTGGAAAAGGCATGATGCTTACTCGTTCAGTGCGTTGTTAAAATATCGCCTGACTTTAAGTAATTTAATACTTAAAATATACAAAACAATCACTTTACTGGTTGTTAATCTCCATTGGTGTGAAACGTCATATCTTATCTTACATGACCAAAACAAATTTAAGGTTTTCAATAACAAGGTGTTTAGGAGTAGGTGTGGCACAAAAATAAATTAAGGTAACGGATAGTGGAGGAGCTTACACATTGATGAGATGCATACCCTGTATTCATCCCAAGACATTTTTAGTATGATCAAGTATTGTAGATTAAGGTGGGCTGAAAATGCAACCAAACTAAGAGAATCTAGAAAATTGTTCAGGGTACTGACTGGCTAAACCAATTGGAAGAGACTATTGAGAAGACCTAGACAGAGATGAGAGGACATCATTAGTTTAGAGCTGAAGGAGAGAGGATGCAATGCGAAGGACTAAATGGAAATAGCTTAAGATAGATATAGGTGACGTACTTATGTAAGTACAGCAATGAACTTTCAAGTGTACAATGCCATTGAATACGTAGGTAAGTCATGTGGACATTATCTATGAAAATAATCGCATCACGTTTTAAATATAAATATATAAAGAAATCGTAACAATTATATTTTATTATTTAATAATTGTCTTGGTTAGTGTTAATGAAGTCTAGTTAACAAAACTCTATTTATTATGATATTAAGTATTATTTACAATTATACACTAATATTAATGTTATGGTTTTTAAAATTAAATGAGCAAATGAAGTGTGAAATGTGTCCATAAGTACAAACTTTATTTTTCCACAAAAAATATTTAAACTGAATTATATATATAATATATATACATATATAATATATATAATATATACATATATAATATATATACATATATAATATATACATATATAATATATATACGTATATAATATATATACATATATATATTTATATAATTATATATATATATGTATATATATGTATATATATATGTATATGTATATATATTATATTGTATGCACGAATATTGTAATGAGAAACTTATACAAGGTGATTCACTCGGGACTGAACACTCAATTTTAAATTAAATCATGATTTGAAACTCACATTTGAATAGTGTAGATTGTAAAGAATGTCTCACAGAAGATGCAGCAAGTGTCCACCACCAGTTTCCAGACACATATTCACCCGACGCTCCAAATTGGCGAATGTGAGATTTAGCGTAGCGACGTTGATGGCAGCCATTTCACGTCTGATGTTGTCTTTCAATTCCTAAATCGACATTGGTTTTTTGGCATAAAACAATGCCTGCAAAAGTCCCCATTGAAATAAATCTGAGGTTGTCAGGTTGGGAGACCCAGGTGGCCACAGGATTTTGGAGATAATCAGGTCTTGGAAAGAACTACGGATCTCTGCCATGCTCCTATTGGATGTGCGACAAGCTGCACCATCCGGTTGGAAGTAGCGATCCTCAAGTTCCTGGTCATCTGATTCACAAAATAATTAAAGATTTTCGATTATCGGTCACTATTCACCGTGTCTTCAAAGAAGATTGACCCAATAATGTGGCGACGAGACACCACTCACTTGATACCAATTTTCGATTGAAGCAATGGCTCTTCATGGATGTCGGGGGGATAATCAAACGCCCACACCCGTTTATTTTGTGAATTTACATAATTCGACAAATGGAACCATGCTTCATCAGTAAACCATACTATGTCCAACAGGGTGGGCTCTTCGGCAAAAAAAATTGATAAAACCATTGGCCATAAGCCAGTCGCTTTGCCAATTCAGGTGGATGTAGCTCGATACGATACGATCGATCGCATATGATCGTCTAGTCTCTTGGAATAACCTCCGAAGAGATTTTCTTGGGGATGCCAATAAACGCTTCTACCGACTCACTTACACTGGTTGGACACGCATCCCCACTAATACCAAGAGAGATGGCGCAAATTTGTGGTGCCCAGCTGGCCAGCAGAGAGACATGTTTTTCCAAGCAATTAATGTCGACTGCCTCGTCATGAGAAAAAAACCCATCCCGTTTGTGTTTCATGCTCTTATTATATTTTACATATCTTATATTATACAAAATAAGTAAACCATCCCAAGTGAATCACCCGTATTTGTGTACGAGGACGTATTTTAACCTAGTTAAGTACACAATTATTAAATATCCAAAATTGTCTTTTTAGAATAGCATCTAAGATAATTCTTTGATTTTATTTGAGTATTTATTTATCTTGCCTACACAGAACAAAATACATTTAAATAGAGTATATAATACCTTCTCCTACCAATTACAACCCCTCTTTAAGTACTAAGAACATACGGTAATATTTGATCAGATTGCATAAATCACACTCAGAAAAATAAACCCAAATAATATATTTATTTATATCCCTAAGCCAATGTTTGCAATAATATAAATTATTAATAAATTGTATAACCTATTGTCTCACCATCATTAAAATTTATTAGTTGCTGCTTCCCTTTGTATGTTCCTGTAAAGCTGCCTTACTTGATAACAATAGCACGAGAGCATGACAAAACTTACCGGTGTTCAATATTTCAAGCAAAACCGTATAGTGTTTTGCGGGTACGATACACGTTTCGAGACGAGAAAAAAAACACGATACAAGCCAAACAATATTTCAACGTCATGCCAGAACGTCGTGGAATTCACTTTTAAGCCCTCCCATCCTCTCATACCTCCACTTTCCCCATCAACAACCGTACTCGCCTCCCTCCTTTTCCCTCCCCTTTTTTTCAACCACTCTGAGCTTTCCAAATTTCTTTTCCTGGTTACATTTATTTGACGTTTGTAGTCGACCGATCACGTTTTTCAACACAGAGAGGAATGCTGTTCGAAATCGAATAAGACTTGGTTACCAACTCGCCAAGTTGCTATTAAATCTCCCTCCCCCCTCTCCCCTTCCCAGCCGGCCCAATACTTGGTTTCCAATTCATTTCGTCTAGTGATACAGAATTATATTTTTTATTTTACATCAAACATAGGGAGTTTTGTCACGGAAAGTATTGCATAGATCGTCATATATGTGATGACTACACGACGTGTGTGATAACGTCTTTCACCACACTCTCTTACTTTTTTTACTATTATAGTATTTTCATCCACTCTTAGGAATTTCATATATAATGCTTGTATTTAACATTTCCCTGCTCAGTTTATGCGGTTACATGACGATTCCTTTATTCAGGATCACCAAGTGTCCACATAGAGTACACAAATCACTTCAATTACATTGCCATCAAAGGCCTGTTATGATGAAAAACGTGTATATATTTTTTTTTGGTGACGTAATTTGTGACCCTACCTTGTATTTCTCAATATTTTCTACTTTTTGTGAATAATTTCCAATTTAATTTTGTATGAAATTAAGGAACTCAAAGTTCGGCTGCTTTGTCGCCGGCCTGACTAATAATACTATACATAATATAAAAGGACAGACTGAACAACGTATAACATTTTTTAAATAATATAAATAAATAATTTTGATTTAAGAAAGAACACTTACTTACCTTTTATTAAACATATTAATTATGCTTTTAAGAAGTTTGTTGACTTATTTATAATGAACGTCAGCCATCATTGATTTCAACGCATGCACAGTTCTATCAAACAAGTGATTGTAAAAGAAGAAAAAAAGAAGAAACCAGGTAGATGTAAATATCTCAAAACTAGCGCGCTTTTCAATTTTGAAAGATTAAAATAAAACATTTAATTCTTTTATGAAAACATTGTTCACCTTCATTGGAATGGATTTCAATATATATATTAAACCTGCATTGTATTTGATTTTTATCCCTAGTCCATTGCCGACATTTTATCTTTTGTTTTTATATATTAGTTTTCTCTTTGGACTTGGGAGTAAAGATTAGAACATTTTTAAATTTGATTTTGGAAGACTACCTAGAGGAGACTGGGTCTTCTTCCTCGGTGTTGGTCTAACATGGAGCCAAATCTGTGGAGCTCCTAATTCAAATTATCTTTAAAGTGTGTTAACGGTTTTAAATTAAAGTACACGTAGCAAAAATTGAAAGATAATTTTGTGTGCAAGAACTAGACTATTTATTTTCGTTTAAATTGGGGAAGAATTTGCATTACTAAAGTGAAACAAATTTCTGAAGTTGGTGTTTCAATATGGACTAATTCATGGGTGAGGTCAAACCAACTCTTCAACTTTAAAGTCATGGGATTATTTTTTCTCCTATCAAATTCAGAATTCATTTACGAAATTTCAGAAAGACAGACTAATGCAGAGAATCAAGTAATATTTTATTTTATGTAAAACTATACTTTTTTTTTTCAACAATAATATTTAATGCTTTATTAAATTAGAATTATAACTATCCGGAATTCCATAAGTATGATTGGGATGTGGTAAAAAGGGAAACAATAATAAATTCGCAAATGTGCAAACAATTGTTATTTTTATACATTTATTTTTATTGTAGTCTAAATTACATTTTATTCCAACAATACATTTTTATCTAAATTGCTCATGTTTTATTTTAAGTATTCCCCAGTGGTCTCGAGTATTGAGAGTCATCGTACCACTGTCTGAATTAGCCGAGGTAAAGGTTTTTCTTTTTGATTATTATTTTTCTCCTAGATACCAGGGGTGGTGCCCATAAAAACACAATCCTTATACATCTTGATGTTAACTAATGTTACATAAAAAAGATTCAGAAGACACTGATATTAAACCAGAAAACTACATAAAATGTATATAACACACGTTTTTTTGTTATTTTTCACCACAACATATACAACACTTTCTCATTCCTAAGGATGACTGGTGTAGAGTGTGACGTCACATTCTACGTATTACCCGCGCGGTTGAACTGTGAACCCGCCGTGTTTGACGATAGAGGACAGGTCACTTAGTGCTTTCCTCTGCCATCCACGTGGGCGGGACGCGAGTTCAACCCTGTTAAGTTGTTTTACGTTAGTGCAATCAAAGCAGTCAGTTAACTCAGTTCAGTCAGTTCTGCTCGGATCAGTGATCCGCTAGCATTCATCATTGTACGACTGACTTTTAAACAGCTGTGCTGAAAATTACCGTGTACTATTATTGAATGTTGTGCAAGTCGTACTTCAAGTGTTACTAAACCATTTAAAGCATTAACATTAAAATAAATACATGGAACAAAATATATACATGTTTTCTTAATAAGTATCAAGCTAAATTCACTGTTAAATAATACTTCAACCAAACCCTGGTTGAGCTAAGAGTTGAATCCACAGTGGAAGTTAAGAACCAGGTTTACTGCACGTTTAGTGGAAGCTATATCAGACAAGTTCCAACGGACACCAAAGAGGGCTACAAGGATTCCAAAAGAGGTTTCACTGGCAACGTACAATGCACAAATAAAGGATAACTATTGAATATTATATGTGGCTATTTTTCCAAAAAATTTCTACCTGTAGAAATCTTTGCTAAATAGGCATATAAGGCTAACACGTAATAATCTTTATTGCATAGTTATTTATGTAATGTGGTGGTAGCACCCAAGATGAGAAACACTGGTTTAAGGCGTCACTCTCACCACATACTGTAATACTAGTGACGAGGATAAGGCGTCACTCTCTCCACATACTGTAATACTAGTGACGAGGATAAGGCGTCACTCTCACCACATACTGTAATACTAGTGACGAGGATAAGGCGTCACTCTCACCACATACTGTAATACTAGTGACGAGGATAAGGCGTCACTATCACCACATACTGTAATACTAGTGACGAGGAAATCTGTGAAATTCATGTTTGAATTCCGGTTGGTTTTGGAGGAACTTTTCTTTCTTAAATAGTGTCCCATTCTCTCTACTAGCAAATGTTTGTACATTTTATATCAACTCCACCTTTATTATCCCTATTTATTTGTTTTAATATGCTGATAGTCCAGACATATATTAAATTAAGCTGCACAATCAGTTTGACAGAAATATAGTCGAATTCTCTCAAACTTAGGCCTTTATCTACTGCGATATTCCAAAAATATACAGAAATCTCTTATACTGTACTGAACTTAATATAAATATATTTAATTTACCTAAATTAATATAAATAAACTGATATTTTATTTTAATTAACTTATATATATAATATGTCAATAATAGTCAAAACCGACACTAAAATTTGCAAAAAGTTGTAATGCATTAAAGATACATTAAAATCCAACGTATTATTTTTTAAAAAAACTACTCTTATAGTGTTTCAAACGGTTATTTTCGGTTGTTCTAGTTTTTAACCACATATTTTGAATTAATAATTTATGTTTGGTGATAAATGTTTACCTCTATTATTGGTATTTTCACTTATGAGCACCAACAATATTTCAGGGGGGTCAAGATTATACTGTCCACATTCATCCTCCAAAATAAAATTTGAGACGGTACAGGACATTGATCCAAAACTGCAACAGTTTTCTCTTACAAGAAATGTTAGATCTCCCAACAAGAATGTGTGATTTGAATGTAGAAATAGATAGAACAATGTTTTAAGAGTTTAAATAAGACATTAGCATTGGTCATCAATCCTAATTACAGATCCAGAGGTCCCAGATTCGATCCTAAGCTCTTGCTGATTTTTCTAGTTGTTCTGGAAAGAGGTCAACTCAGCCTCATAATAACAAACGCGGAACTACTTGAAGGAATAAAATAATGGATATTGTTTAAAAAAACTGAGATTAATGGCTGTGTTAATCAAATTTCTATATCCATTAAAGTTGGCACCATCTTCGCCGACAGCTGGTGGTAGCTCAGTCTTTATGCCTAGATCTGGCAGATGTGTATATATATTAAGACTTAAAAACAACTTGGTATGGATCATTAAATTGAAAAGTTCTTTTCTAACTTATTTAAGAGTAGTTTAACCCTATAAATTCTGTGAGATTAACAACGTTTTAAAAACTAGCACTGATTAATTTAAAACTTAGTTAAATTTAAAAAAAACACATAATTTGTCTAGAAGGAGGAGGGCAAATCCTCTTAGGAACCTTCCCCCAACGAGTTATCTAGGGTTTTGCAGCACTAGTGGTCACACGGTATAGGTGTCAATCTATCAATAGACCGAATAGGAGTGACGGAAAAGTATAATTTCAAAACCGTGCTAGATATTTTTAAAATGCGATTTAAAACTTTGATTTTACCATCCTCCTTTTTATGCTTGTGCGAGTGCACTTAATTATTAAAATAGCTATATTATCCTATCCTTTTGTCTTAATTAGTAATCCTTTAATATCTTTGACTTTAAGAGCATAGTAGTTGAAAAAAACTTTGTTTAGAACTTGGGACTAAAACTTATTTTTAAAGGGAATTAGAACATAATGGCATTGGGATTAAAAACGTTTCTCCCACATCAATACACTTGCAAATGCCACACACGCTAAATGTGTTTAGGGGGGGTTTGTTAAAAAATCTAATACTTTGTTGACTGTTACATATTAAATTACTACTTAACTACGATAAATAAATATAGTTTTTAATTCTTACAAAAACCAAAAACATCCTAGCTAGGTTATATAGATTAAAATAGTATTATAACAACAACAACTTCTGATAAAATATAAATGTAATTTAAACTTAGAGCTTTTAGTATAAGAGTGGTGACGTCACCTAATGGATGAAGGAGAATGTCGTCTTGAATTTTGCATTTTGTCTCGTTTTTTGGCACAAAAGAGCCAGACAGGAACCATCCTCTTCAATGCTTTAGTTCCGTGGGCTACTGTTCGCCATGGTTGAGGGATTCCAAGTCTTTACACTCAGGACCATAAAGGGATGACATTATGCATATTAGCATTAACTGATATCCTTACTGGGAGTGTAAGAGCAATAAGAAGCGGGTTATGGGGGAGAGAAGGGAAGAAAAGAAGCTATATGATGACAGTGCGACGTCACATAAAGAGTGTTCTTTAAACAACATGGCTGTTCATCCTACACGGTGTAAGAAAGGACTATGAGACTTAATGTTTCAGACAAATTTAGTAGATATGAATACATTTTTATTTTACATGATTAGAGAAACTATCCTTGGTCACGGATACAGCCATTTTCTATGACATATCCAGTTATATTAGACGAAAACCATTAATTTTAAAATTAAAATTTAACTTATGCCACTTGCCTGAAAAATTTAAATATTCTAATAAATTGAATTTTTATCGCTACATCAGTAGTTATAGCCCAGCTTTAATCCGGAAGTGAAACAAACCTTTGTGACGTTTCGCCACCGATTATGACGAAAAAAACCTGTGTTT
>CABFVX010002070.1:116591-129300 GCA_902151425.1 Timema shepardi | reverse complement strand
CCCCCCACACACACAAAAAATAGTGACTAACTTCTTACTTTGAGTAAGCAAATAGATGGTGCTCTTTCTGAGTGTAGCATTCAAGTGGTTGTTTTAGATCAAATCAATTTTAAAAACGATCACTGGGAAAATATTTTCCCACTACAAATCGTTTAATAAAAATTATAACTTTTTCTGGTCAGTTTATTAAGGTTCAAAATATATTAACAACATAAACTTTGGAATAAATTTCATTCGAAGATTTTTTTTACCCTAAAGAGATTTAATATAGGATCCCTAGCGCCTAGGACCGCAATAATTTAAAGTACCGGTTTATCACTACAGTTTGATTTTGAGCCACATAAATAACACATTTCCGCTTCCACCAGTATTCGAAACTAAATCTTTTTAATAGGTTATTGATCGTCGATTGAAGCAAAATAACCTTCAAGATCATGACTAAAGTCTATTGAAAGACATGTAAAAACAGATTTTATGAGGCAATGGAGTTTTGTTCAAATGTTTAAGAGGATACATTTGAATTTGTTTAATAGGTAAAGAATACATTCAGGAAATGCATGCTATTATTCGGTCAGTAGGTTATTAACATCTCACCCGTAAATAAATGTATAACTAAGAATGTACAAACAATAGTTTTACCGGTTGTCCTTCATGGTTGTGAAATATGGTATTTTACCTACCAACATGAAGAGAAAGAATTTAGGGTAGGGTCTATCTGGTCATAAAAGGGATTATGTTATTGGGGAATGTATGAGATTACATAATGACGAGATGCATACCCTGTATTCATCACCAGACATTGTTAGATCAATTAAATCTCTTGGGCCACGATGGGCAAAGCATGCAAAACCATTGAAAGAAACAATAACTGTTTTCAAGTTATTGACTGGTAAACCTAATAGGAAGAGACTATTAGGAAAACCTAGACGCAGATGGGAGGATAGCATTAGAATGTGTTTGTGGGATATAGGGTGTAATAAGATGGACTGGATAGAATTATTTAAAAAATATAGGGATATGTGGCGTATTTTTTTTATAAGTGTGGCAATGAACTTTCGCGTTCTTAGTGCCATAGAGTAAGGATCTAATATGCGTGTAAGCTAAGTCATGCCTAAAACACAAAATATCTCTTCCTAGAGATCATGTACAAAGCCTAAAAAACAAACATATATTAAAATAATGGTTCTAGTATGAATGATTTTCAGCCTTTCAATCACTTTTAAATAGCGTACTTCCTCATTTGTAAATACATATTTTATGCATCCAAGAGCTTAATTTTTCAAAAATAAATAAATAAATTGAAGCCCTGCTCACTAGTCGTAGTAGTATTTTTTTAACTTAATTACTTAACTTAGAAGGGAAAAATGGGGGGGGGGGGCTTATTTTTATTATGATTTTAAAACACTTAATGTATTTGTTTACAGGCCTTCATACAACAGTTCAGGCCACAAACTTCATTACGAAATAGCTCAGTAATTTTTTTATAAAGTTCACAGGTCCATTAGATAACATTTATTTACGGCTTGGACGCATAAAGAGAGAGCCGAATTAATTAAGATATATAATATTTGAGGGAAAAATATAAAGCCACTATTACAAATTATTTTCGCAAAGCCATAATAATTACACCGAGTGCCGCCAAGGGTACGCGTACCACGGAATGAAAACAATTGGTTTAATAGAAAATTAGCATTACAAAGCGGCCTCAATAAGAGCATTCGTGACACAGCTTATAGAAAAGAAAATTGTATCTTTATTTTTCTACAGATACAGTATATATTTTAAGGGTAATATTAGCAGACTTTTTTTATATTGCTCCTTTCAAAATTTAGCATATATTACGCGATGACAGGTAAAGGAGTAAGAAAGAAAAAAGAAGAAAAAAGTCGTCTATTTAAATATTAACTACCTCTGGATAGAATTCTTCAGAGGCTAATTAGACTCTAGTAGAACGTTTTACATCCATTACTGTTTCCAGGGTCAGTGTTTTATTCAACTCGTATGTTTTCCCACTACCGGTTTGCTAAGCCTATCGTAGCTTCATCTGCCTTATAATCGAACTTAAGACCAGGAGCGGCACAGCATCCAGTCCCCGGCCGTTAATTTATCAATGTGAAAGAGTAAACCTACATTTCATCAACGATAAATTTTTCGGCCATAATGGGAAACGAACCCGGGAACCTTAACTCAGTAGGCAGACATGCTACCGACTGAGCTAATGTGTCTGATACTCTACTAGAACTAGAGGTGAAATTTTAAACAGAGCAATTTATTTCAATTTAGCTCTGGATGAATGAATATGAATTCCAATTTATGTTTCCTTAGTATTTCTTTATCTAGCTTGCCAATATCCTTATATCACTGAGACCCCTGGCGTTTTCCTTATTTACCATTTAGAGACGGAGCGAGAACGGGACCTACGTAAGATTGTAAACGATTTAAAAAATGTCAGGGCCCTAAAAGACGGCACGAAGCACTAGTGCATTTAATTACATAATCGACCAACTGTACTAGTGCACTACCCGCCTCGGGTGGCGTAGTTAACTAACGCGCTAGTTTCGTGTTGAGATAGAATGCCGAGCACGGGGAGATCGAGGTTTGAATCCCGTTCAGGTGACCTGGGGGTAGCCTTTCCTAAATGGTTTTCCACTCTATCTCCAAGCAAATGCAGGTTCACTTCCTCAAAATTCAATCTTCCCAATTACTAATCCATTAGCGTAATTAGTACTTAAGCGTATAACCTGAACGGGTAGTAGGACGCAGTGGTAAATTAATTAATAACTAGTGCATTGTATTTAATAACCAGCAAACAGCAAGTTTGCGATTTTTGTGAATAGCCTATCTAGCAAAATTAATAACATGTTAGATAATTATTACTCATATGAGAGTGGCGGTATAGCCAGAAAGGGGAATAGTTTAAAAGGCACATTACAAGTGTTCGTATACCGCAGCATTCATTCAGTAGCGGATTTAGGCTTAGGCCCGTGAGGCCCAGGCCTAGGACGGCAGATTTTGAGGGGCACCAAAATTTTTAAGATGACTAAAATTAAAAATCGATTGGGTTTTCTGTAAACTGTAAGACCAAATTTTAAAGTTTATTTTATGTTTAATTTATACCAGAATTAGATTTCTTATTATTATTGTTATTATTTTCATTATTTTATACACATACACACACACACACACACACATATATATATATATATATATATATATATATATACTGTTACAAAAAAAAAGGGCGCCATATCGTCTCGGGCCTAGGGCGACCTCAAACCTAAATCCGCTACTGCATTCATTTGGAGCGAAGATATTTTACCATATCGTCGGTAGCTTGCCTATACCTTGGCCAAAAGAACAAACTGCAGCCCCCAGGTTTAAAGTCTCAAACTAAATAAAACAAAAGAGAGTGTGGTAAATAATATATGACACTGTCTAGTCGGCTGGTTAAGCGCAGTCTCCAGCAAATTGTCCTCTTGAGGTGTGGTAAGCGCCGACCAGGGAGTTTTGCTAATTTAAGCTTTGTGGTTAATTGTGTGCGAGATATTATTAATACAGGTTTGCAACTATTTTCTTCGTTATAATTTACCGGTGTTCCCTAATCCCTAGGGTTTTCTAGAAGTAGCTCCCATTTTTCAATTTTCATAAAAAAATTACTAGTATGAAGGTGTGCTTAAAATATTTGTTTTTTATTTCAATGAGGGAAATTAAGCAGCGATTGTCCATAGCTAGGGAGAAACCTATGTTCGAATAAGCGTGGTGGTTCTCTAGTTCATTTTTTAATAGTCTATATGTACATGTATTTTAAACTTGCAATAAAACATAATGTGTTTAAGTTTTTTTTAAGGGATTGCCTGCATTTTACAGACACAAAATTTCTACTGTTTTTACCTCAATTTTCAAGGTGTTTGGCAACCGTGTATAGTGCTACTCTTTCTTTAACTCAATTATAATTTAAAATAAACGATATAAAATAATTGTACATACATTTCCAAAATCTGTTTTTAGTAAACCACCATTAAATTAATGTAACTATGAAAAAAATGTATTCGGCGTTAATTAACAATTGACAGCAATGCTAAGCAAAATTGTTTATTAAAACATTTTTTAAATAATTTTGTTTGCAAACTCAATCATCAGGAGACTGACTACCCATAAGGGCGCCGCATACTCGAAGGGAAGTATTCTCACACTGTGGTATTTATCGTACCAACATCAGCATCGACATTATAAAATAAATACAATGATTATCTTAGTAGCTTGTGACATGATTAAAAGTTGACTTTATTTGTATGATAAAGGCTAGATGTTTCCAGCAATTTACTTTGATCTCAAGTCTATACCATTTTGCGTGAAACGTTGTTTCAAAATGAGCTAACTCACCGTTTTGTGAAATTTTAAACCTACAAAGTCAAAATGTAAGATTTTTAATTTCATAGAAAAATTTTGATACCTTCCAACTTCATTTTGGTATGAACTTTATTTAAAAATAGCAAACTAATTCTTAAATAATGTGGGTTTCTGTGATACGTCTCAGTAGTAGAGTTATAATTAGAATCAAGATTTCACCTATAGTTATGACAGATCTATAAAACGATCCTTAAAGGAAGGACCTATTTTCTGTAACGTTACCAAATACACTTTAATACTATATACATACGTCAAGTTTTGTGATCTTCAGCTGTCACTTTTGATAGATAGTATCTGTTACTATAAACTAACACTAATAATATGGTTAAATGTTAACAGTGTTAACAACAACAAAATTTAAGAATCAAACAGCTCTGCCTTAAAAATGTGAGTGAAGAATTACCCTGGACGCGGTACAATTCCTGGATAGTTCAGTGGTAGAGCATTGGCATACTATTCCAAAGGTCTCGAGTTCGACTCCCGTGTCTAGGTGTCAATTTTAAATTTTCAGAGAACAAAAATTATGCTAACATTAAAAAAGTCCTTTCTAACAGAAACCTAAAATAAATAGGATAAGTGTTTATCAAATCCATTAAACCATTTCGGCCGTGGTTCTAGATACAGACATTTAATGTAAAATCCACTTTTTTTTTCTAGGTCATATAAAACGTAAAAACCCTTATAATTTCAAGATCATTAATTTTCACGAATACAAAACTTCCATTTTATGAGAGAAAAGAAAAAGGTCAGTCTATATGAAAGAGGAATGATTTTATAAACAAGTCGTACTAGTGAAAACATTTAGATTGAATAGCTATAATTATTAGTGGAGAAACTAATATGCGACATCATGCAACGAACACCTATCTTTCGTCATCGTAATGGTTTGATTCAAGATTATCGCAAAACAAGCTACAAAATTTATGCAACCTGCTCCACCACAAGCGATGTTCGATTGGAAACAAAATATATACTTTCAAAGTTCAGATTTGTACGGATCCGAGGTATTCTAGACATTTTTTCTGTGTTTTTCCGCGAGGCCTCTGGATATACGGTTGACGCAACCTCCGAGCTTAAATCTCAAAGAAATCCCTTGTGATTGATTTGAGGGCACCGAGGTTTGATCTGAGAACTTTGGTTGGGAATCCTCCTTTAGGATGCGCGGAGTCACGATTGGCTTGAAGTTTGTTTTTTACGGGGATTTTAGTTTTAAGCTTGCATGAGGGCGTGAAGGGAATCTGGCTCCGTTTTAAATATGTAAGCCTTATTTTGTAGCATTCATGGTTTGATCTATTTAATTGCGCACACGCACGAACACAGAGGGGAGGTTTTCGTTTTTACTGTTAGATGTGTACCCGGATTGACCATGGATTTTGTGTTAAGACTTGAATAAATCTGTAAGTGATATATACTCAGTAGTTCCTTCGTACCAACCCCTCCGTAACATTTCCATTGTGACGCGGTTCAAGTCTGGGGCGCGAACCTCTAAAATAAGATAAATGCATTCGTGTCAACGGGTGGCACACCGAGGTGTCTCCACGAGAACTTAAAAGGGTCCCCGAAAAAGTGTGTGTGTAGTACTTTCCAATAATGTTAGCGTTCTAAACCAGTGGGGCGTGAAAAACTTCTGGGGAAGGGGGCAGGTCGTGGAACGATTTTGAAATAACGTTTAATAGTAATTGGAGACAATTTTTATTTCAATCCTTTTTCCAATTTAAGCATTCTTTTTTTGTGGTGTTGGCAACACTGCCTAAAAGTTTTAATTCATATATTAGATGACCAGCAAAAAGTAAGATGCTCGTGCGCAAGTACGTATTTATTTTCAAGCCCGCATGCCTCAGATTCACCCCCTATTTTATCTCTCTAACCACCCCTTCAGCTACCACTACGCCCACGTGCATCACCACAGAATCTTCAACTATGACTCTGATAAGAACTAAACAACGTCATCGATATGAAGTGGAAAGCGACTTGCGGTGTTATCTGTCAAACCCAATATTCAAGACACAATGAAAACAAGACTGTGCCAACCATCACACTAATTTTCAATCATTTTATTTGTACCAGTATTGATGTTTGTACAAAATAAAGAAGTAACTAGAAAACCACGAGCTTTTTTTTAGATTGATTTCATTAGTATCCCAAAGATTAAGAGGGTGTAGTGGCGTGGAAATTTGATTATCTACCTAGCGGGTGGAGGATGGGGGAGGGGAGGGCAAAGGCTGAATTTTTTTTTTGTAACCAATGTTCCAAGCTAAGGGAATCCTAAGGGCAAGGTGGAAATGTTTTCATTCACTCAAACAAATAAGTAGCTACAGAATTACCGATATTTTCTTCAAAACAAAATTAATTATGTTTTTAGAAGAAATAACCAATTTTACAGAAACATTAGAAAAAAGGATTTAGAAAAAAGGATATAGAAAAGACATTTAATTTTTCTAAAATGTGACTTTTGCATAGCTGCCAATCCTTGAAACAAAGCATTTGTACATACGTGAAAAAATGCTAAGGTTTCCCCTTAGCAAAATTTAAGCATAATGTATTTTGGTATTTATGTATTTTTCATACCTATTATATGAACCCATTAAACACTTTTTAATGCAAAACCACAAAAATATGTATCACACCACCTATAAAGTTTAGCTTAGGTTAAGTCCAATTTTCAAATATGGGGGCTTTTATAAAATATAACTTTTCAATTGTGGCCAAAATGTATGGCATTTTACTATTTTATTGGTATTGATAATATATATTAAAAGTGACAGCTGCCGAGCACATTAATTGATGTATGGATACGTGAAGGTAGATCTAGTAGCTTTTCTAGCTGTCCAGTGAAAATTGGACTGAAGGTAAAAGGCCTACAGCTCAGGCTATACGCCGCATCTTGGTGCAGTAGCCCGCAGTAGTCATTTCAGTTAGTGAGTGAGATGGGCTCTTAAGGGCTGATATCAAACTAAAATAGTTTCTGTTAAAAACTAAATTTCAATAATATGAGAACAAATTTACCACATCCAGACTGTGAACATAGTCCGACAAATTTCACAAAACTACATAATTTAGGTTCTTTATGTTTATCATGATTATCAATTGATCTACATAGTAGCTTCTAATCTTAATGCAATTAAGTATTCTTTTTAAATATTGTTAAGGTCGTAAAATCGTTGAAATAGTTATAGTTTCGAAAATCTCTATATATAATTTCCAGGTGTGTGTGTGTGTGTGTGTGTGTGTGTCATTCTGCACCCTCCAGAAGCACCTAGATGACCCAAAAAGCTGAAACCTTGGACACTTAAAAGAGGACAGAACCCAAGAGAGCCGGATTTTCTATTTTTTTATTTAATAGAAAAAATATAGTTAGTTTAGTTCACTCTCATCTTAACCACTCATATAATAACTGACAGAAATATACTTTTTTTTTCCAAACATAGCCGAACCCTTCATGCGTCTATCAATTGAAGATTAGGTTTAATTAGGCTGGTTAATACTATAAGTTATAGCCAACCTGTCGTAGACAGGCTTTAAAACTAGTTTTAGATAAAATACTTGTGTCAAGTCATGCATTTGGTGTTTTAAAGAGAATGATTTGACCTTGATTCGATCTATAGGCCCTATACAAGCGTCACGTAGTCCAGTAGTTCAGGAAGAAGGCGGAGTAGGCGTATGTTTGAATCATTTCACCTTTTATTTTATGAGAAAGCTAACTATTTAAAGTTAAACTTAAGTTAGATGTCCAAAATTCATATATATATATATATATATATATATATTATTTTTGTAAAATTGATTGTATTTTCCTGGTTTTTTCAGTTTTATAGGTGAGTGGCATCCTGGAATAAGGCCTAGTATTTTTTATTTAAATGATCAAATACGGTATAATAAAGATTACTAAGAAAAACCAGCCGCTTGTTGACGCATCAACCGTTTAGTCTAACTTGAAAGTCTATGAAAAAAGATGTTTTTAAATTGATATTACAACTTTCCCTTAAGATGTTTTTGAAATTTGAAATCTTTGGTCACAACTTCTAGTGTAGGCCTATAGCTTTCATAAAAAAATATATATTGTTTAGAACTTGGGGAATCATTGTTAAAGGGGAACGCTTCATATTTTAAATGTGTATATTCTCGATGGCACCATAGTGTGTGGATCTTCAAACAAGCTTAAATGCTGAAGAAAACCCTCTCGGCTGACTTGATAAGTTGTTGCAGGGTCAAGAGACGGCCTCCGATGCAGCTCACAAAGTACCGGTGCGCTAGTTCTGTCTGCAACTACAGAGAAAAAAAACCAACCTCTTACCTTCCGCTCTCAATCCCGTGAATTACCGAGAGCGTGGGTTTTAATAACATGGTAGCCACGGCTACGTTACCCGTAATCCTATAACCCAACATAGGATTTATGTAATTATATAAGAAAGATAAAGCTACCCCGTTGGGATCATCACGGGAAACCATCTGGTGTGAACGTTGTTACACTACTTAAACAAGATATGAAAGGAACAAAATATAATTTATCCATGTGTGTAGCTATGGTGACCAGAACTACCTATCTGACTATTAAATGTCAATATACAAATAAATTATTTTTCAAGCCAATTTTCAGGCACGTAAGATGTGGTCTAATTTTTAACAAAATAAACATTTAGAAACTACATTTCTTTATGGTAAACATTGATTACATTTTACTATATTATTAGTGTTACTTTATAAGAATTGATAATAGCTCTCAAAAGTTATAATAGAAGATCGATCCCGCGACTTGATGTATGTGTCAAAATCAAAAATAGAAAACGCTCAAGCGCACTGGACAATCTTTCTCTCTTTAATTCTAAAATAAATACATTTACTAAAAACTAATAAAATTTGTGAAACCAAATAATACACACTGTTGCAGAAACACTCCACTAACAAGCATATATAATAATATACATTGTTACAGAAGCAATGAGAAAAAAAGAGCATCTCTTTTCACCAAAGAGCATACCAATCAATTTCATATTTCTAAGTAGTGGATCTACTCCATAAAAATAAAAATGTGTTTACTTATATTTCAGAAACTATTACAGCTTAAAATATTTTTAACTTTAACAGTAGGCTACTACAACTTTCCAATGATAAGTTATTTCGTATCTTAAATAGTTGCAAATATATTATCAAAACTGGAAATTTCTGCTTATGTAAAGTACCCCAAGTCATTTTGGTGCAAAAACCAGAATCGCCATTCTGTTTGTAATATTTAACAACGCCTGCATAGTACAAAATTAAACGAAAATAATTAAACCAAATATGGAGAAAATCTATTTTATCTCCTTTTGTCCTTCAATAAACTAGGTACCCTTAATTTTAGGATTTAAGGATATTAAATGTGTGGTTTATGATGCAACTATGGCTAGCTGTGTGATAAACTCTTAGCCTACGAACCACTTTTTCATCTGATAGTCGGCAGTAGAACTAACCTTGCCGGTCAGACCTTTTCCCATGTCCCTGGAGAATGAAGGACAATGTGTGATATGAGGGGTGACGTCACGGCCTTAGAATAGAGGGATGACGACGATGAATGTCATCGCTTCAGGGCCGTGCAGCCCCTAGTCCAGACATTCCCCGAAACTAGCAGCGATAAACTACCCCTCTCCCTCCTCCTAACCCAACCACCCTATTATACTTGCCTGCTCTTCATCTACAAGGGAGATATTTCACACCCTGGCCTTAATGGCTAGACATTTAACCAACCCCATCCTTTTCCCCAAGTAACGAAATACTATCTTACCCTCGTGTTACGACAAAAGGGTGTTCTGCCTCATTAGCATGTTCATGGGCGTTTCTGATTTCAACGCCCAATAAAATGTTTCTACAAGGACATAAATCTATATTCAGCAAACTATGTGCGGCTATCTTTATAACGCACACACACCGGCTGGCACGCGGACAAAGGCATCAGTCTCGTATTGTTTGCCGGTGAGGGAAGATCGAGGCTATACTCCTGGCTGATGTGATTTTTACTAAATAATTTTTCAACATTTCCTCCGTGCAAATGCAGTATACTTCATCTATATTATATCTTATTCATATTAGTCCCAATTATGTAAATATTAGGATAGTCTGGGTGTAAGACACTGAGTAGGCACAGGCGCACGCGCGCGCGCGCACACACACACACACACAATAAAAACAATAGAAATCTTGCAATAAATATTAGTAATTTCAAAAACTACCGATACCTAATTTTAATTATAAGTGCCTAGATTTAACACAATGATTACTAGGAGCTTAATCTAGGGGTAAGGATGGGGAAGATTAAAGGAAATACAAATAATAATTGAGAGGAAATTACAAAACCATTTACGGTGCACGCGGCCAAGATTCAAACCTCGAACTGTCCATCACAATAAATACAGTTTATCAAGAGACTCACACCCAAGACCATGTGAGCACCAGTAAAGGTAGCTATTGGTATTGTTCCACAGCTGGATCAAATACGTAAAGTGCCTACGACAGGTCTCTCCATCCACGTCACGCTTAGCCGCTGTATAGCGACTGAAGAGTCGAGATAGTGTCGGTTTAGTCCAGCAGCTTGTAGCCAACCAAATATTAGGACCGATACAATATTCTAGCGGCTGTAGCCGACCAGATATAAAGACAAATATAATATTCTAACGGCTGTAGCCAAACAGATATAAAGACAAATATAATATTCTAACGGCTGTAGCCAACCAGATATGAAGACAAATACAATATTCTAGCAGCTGTAGCCAACCAAATATTAGGACCGATACAATATTATAGCGGCTGTAGCCGACCAGATATAAAGACAAATATAATATTCTAACGGCTGTAGCCATCCAGATATAAAGACAAATATAATATTCTAACAGATATAGCCAACCAGATATTAAAACCAATACAATCTTCTAACAGCTGTAGCCATCCAGATATTAAAACCAATACAATCTTCTAACAGCTGTAGCCATCCAGATATGAAGACAAATATAATATTCTAACAGCTATAGCCAACCAGATATTAAAACCAATACAATCTTCAAACAGGTGTAGCCAACCAGATATGAAGACAAATATAATATTTTAACAGATATAGCCAACCAGATATTAAAACCAATACAATATTCTAACAGCTGTAGCCATCCAGATATTAAAACCAATACAATTCTTCTAACAGCTATAGCCAACCAGATATTAAAACCAATACAATCTTCTAACAGCTATAGCCAACCAGATATTAAAACCAATACAATCTTCTAACAGCTGTAGCCATCCAGATATAAAGACAAATATAATATTCTAACAGATATAGCCAACCAGATATAAAGACAAATATAATATTCTAACAGCTGTAGCCAACCAGATATTAAAACCAATACAATTCTTCTAACAGCTATAGCCAACCAGATATTAAAACCAATACAATCTTCTAACAGCTATAGCCAACCAGATATTAAAACCAATACAATATTCTAGCGGCTGTAGCCAACCAGATATGAAGACAAATATAATATTCTAAAGGCTGTAGCCAACCAGATATTAAAACCAATACCAGATATAAAGACAAATACAATATTCTAGCAGCTGTAGCCAACCAGAGCTGAACGCCCATCAATGCCACTCATAACTAGAATGTAATCACGGCGGGTGCCATAGAATAAGCAATTCAAGAAACTAGAATCATGGGAATGGTTCTAATGTAAAAGAGAAGTGCCTAACATTTTGTTACGAAGAGTAATGAAAAAAAAACCAATTACTTCGAAACGTTGTAGGAATACACGACCGTTAAAAGTACGTGCCTTCATTGTTCCAGGTGTCACGACAAAAGTAGCCACCAATAAGAACAGGGCAGCAGCGTGTGTTAGAGCGATGAGCAGAACGAATCAATGCCGCGCCACCGACACTTGAGGATGCATTTCACCGACGTGACGGACTCGCCAGTAGTCCGGCAAGCAATGATAGACCTATTGTCATAGCTAAAACCTTTTAGAAAATACAAACATATTTTTGGGGCCGACAATGGTAACATTTTACTAAATTATTAGTATTATTAGTATATAGGTATTAGTAATATCTTTCAAAAATCACATTTGCACATAACATGACTTAACGTATGAATACATAAAAGTAATTAGAAAAACGTTTATAAACGTCAGATTGGCACTTCATATGAAAATTATCTTGTATAAGCCTTGAAATGTACCCTCCCTCCGCCATCTTACCTAGCGTTCGGGTTTCATACATACAAAGCGCATTTAATCTCTCTCTCTCTCTCTCTCTCTCTATATATATATATATATATATATAT
>CABFVX010002070.1:68191-97797 GCA_902151425.1 Timema shepardi | reverse complement strand
GTTCACCCGACCGAGATTTGAACCTCGATCTCCCCGTCCTCAGCAGTCGAGCTCAACACAAGCTTGTTAGCCAGCTACGCCACCGAGGCGGGTGTTACACATTGTTTTTTATCTCAGTAAACTCGTGAATATATAAATATAAATTATTATGTGTTTTTAGTATGTACTTTAAGGGTGCCGCCTAGGTAAGCGAGAAACTGCCGCGTTGACGTTCCACTCTCACGCAATATGTGTTTAATTATAAGATGCGCTATTTCAAAATATAGTCCTCACCAAAATAAAGTCAAAATACTCTGACGAGATAAAAATATAACATACGCTGATTTTCAAGCAGTTTTTAAACATATTTGCGCAGCTTTAGACTTGGCTTGATGAAAATGGGCTCTTGATTTATCGAGCCTTCCTCTAAAAAATATAGTAACTTTTTTGAAGGCTCAAAACATAACATTTTAAGATATTTTAGAACAAACAACAAGCTTTCCACTTTACCTTGAGATAATAAGTTTTGTAGGCCTAGTTTTATGTACCCATTTTTCTTAGTGGTATGTCAAAAGATGTTTGTAGGTGAAGGGAGAAAGGTAGTATAAGCTTAGACAGAATGGATAAGTAATTGCATAACATGCCATTGTATTTGAAGCCTTGTAGCCTGGAAGCGATTGATACTTTCTCGATGACCAAGGTGGCCGCCTTAAGAACATACTAACTATATGATGAAAATACTTACAAACCAACTTAAATCTACAACGAACACAGCATATAGCCCGCAGCAATCAATTCAGCACGGTGAAAGGAAAAAAACACACTTTCCCAATAATTAATTTTCCGGCTGTGCCGGGAGCCGAACCCGGGACCCTTAGTTCAGCAGTCAGACATGCTACCCATTGAGATAAAGTGTGTTGGACTAAGTGCGAGATATTTAATTGCATTATCATCAGATTATCTCCAACTTTAAAAGTGTGATAAAAGCGCACCAAATGAAATGCTGTAAGATTTTCTTGAGAAATATTGGCACTATGATATAAATTATACGGCATCAAATAAAGAGTAGGCTAAAATGTTTTCATGCATATAATTTGTTCACTAGTATAATATAGAGATATCTTGACTCATATTCGTAAGTAATTACACCCATTTTCTAATATATTAGCCTTTCCCCAAACATAAATTAAACGAATACAGTGTTTAAATGAAATATAAGTATTTTAAAAAGAATATAATCCATACACACATTTTTTTGTGGTAAGATTGTAATTTTTTTATATTTGTAGTGAGCTTAGTGGAATTTTAACAGAAAGTGTTTTAATCAAAATATACATTTATGTCCAAATTATAGGATGACCATAACCAATATTAAATAACTGTTGAAACAACTACTTTATTAAAATTAAACTGAACGTTTCTGCTAAAACAAGATTTTAACTTCTTTGATCAAAATAGTTTTTTGTTATAAAAATGGTAAAAAATATGAACATTAAAAAAGAGTTATCTCACCTGAAAGAACTAACTTTTCCAAAGTTTGATTTTATTCGTATGCTAAAGGCTAAAAATAATTATTAAATTTAAGACATTTAGGAGGCAGAATTTTTCAAGAAACTGAAATAGAATCCGCATGGAGAGAGGAGGTAAAATTGCAGTGAGAAACATTCTGTGCAGCTTTTAGATGGGCTCGAGCCAGTCAGACGTGCTGATCGCTCACCCAACTATTATTGGTTTGGAAGAGAGCTTGTCTCACCTGACCAATGGTGACACAGGGAGGGATGCCACTCACCTGTGAACAGAAACAAACACAGATACGTCAAACAACACCCGCTATCAGGACAACAGATTTCATAACATTCATTAATGGCAAAGGATTCTGGTAGAAATAACACTAGGTTTATCTGACAGTTCAATTACAAAAGTTACTTTTATTTTTCCGATATATTACACTACTCGTTCTATTTGGACTCATTTATGTATTTAATCTAATGTAGTAGGGATGATGAGGGTGGAAATTTGAGGAAATATACCCCCGCATTTGTGTGGAATGTCAGCGGCAAACCATTTATAAAAAGTAACTTTAGTACACCCAACCGGGATTCAAATCCTAATTTGATTGTCATCGGCAGTTCCATGCATTTCAAGAGCGACTCCTGAGACCATTCAACTAGCGAGGCGATTTACAAATATTATTGGGTTATTACTGAGCTAAGGTTTTAACCGGTTTCACGTCTTTTAAATCGTCTGGGCTTTTTCCGCACTCACACCAATGAAGAAGGGAAAAGGAGGTTCGAATTTAGAGGAGTGTACTCGTATTTGCTCGGAGAAGCAATAGCGAAAAGGACAACATTTAGTAGAATTAAAGCTTCACTACCTTAGCCAGGATTAGAATCATACGAGACAGACGCCATAGCCCAAGTACTCACAGGTACGGGTCTATACATGACTGTATAGTATAGTATGAATATATCAGGCAAATACTATTTTAATAAAACAACTGCAGCACTTTCACGACCATTGGAGCTGTAATTGAATTCAAACAAACTGCGTAAATCACAGCCAACCACACACATATACACACACATCCTGTTGTGACTTACAGTGCGGTTTCCGAAAGCGATATAGGACTGATGATTGCTTGTAAAAGGATACTGTTTAGTTTGATTCACACTGATAGGACTGTGCGCAGACCGTACTGGGACTGTATCGTGCGGCATTGATAGCATTTGATTATTTATTGATGTTATTTATAGATATTTATATTATATATTAAAAATGATAGCTGTAGACCATACGACTTGACGTATGATTACGTCAAAGTAGGTCTGGTAGCTTTTCTAACTGTAAAACCCCAGTGTATACAGATTTAAACTAAGGGATAGACCACTTCATACAGCATGACCACCAGTACGGGATTTAATTATTTTTAAAATAGTGTGTAGTCGTACTTCAATTAATAAATAATAATTCGATATTTTAAGATTGTGAAAATACAAGGGACAATTAATCAAATTCGTGTCTTAATCAAAAGATCCACCATATTGTATTAACAAGTTTTGAATTAATTTAACGTGTACAGTCAAAATTCTGATTTAAAAACCTGATGGGATATTAGTCACTGAACTGTACTGGTTAGCTCCGTGATAAGAGCATAAGTTCATGGATTTGAGTTATTCAAAAATGGCTGATCATAATAGTGTAACTATTAACTTCTAAATCTCCCAGTATTTAAATCGCGTCAAATATAATTCGAGAATTCTATTCTTGAAAACAAGAACACATTAGGAATTCAAGTTATAACTCGTCTTCGAACAGTTGTAATTTAAGATATGACCTACATTCAACTCCGTGTTTGAGCAATAACGGTAAACGACCAACATCTAATGGCTTGAACACACTTATCTTTAACCATTTGTCGTAAACGTTTTAATATTATATTGATATCAAACTTGAGATAATTTTGAATTAGAATTTCCTTTTTTCTTCTTCTTGATTCCAAAAGTTGAAACTACATCTTCCAACATACTATTTTAGATCGCCCTACTCGTGGAATAAATTAAACCTGTTTTAAGTTTTATGACCAACTTGTGTAACTTATTGTGTACCCTCCCTAAGAGTTCACACTTGAACGAAACTATATTTAGAACGTGAAACAGAAACATCTATTCGTTAATGAATTTACCTTCGTCGAGTGACGTTCGAGTAGTAGTGAAATATTTGATTAGTAAATGATTGCCATATTTTCTTTTAAATAGGACTTTAAACAAGATTATCATAATTTCAGGTATATATTATTTTTATTAATATTAATGTAATGAGTTAATCATGATTTTTGATAAAAAAAATTATATATTTATTTATTGCAATTGTGTTTTTTTAATAAAACCTTATATATGCATTGGTGAACATGCAGATATAAACGTGGAGTTCGTCTAGTATGATTCGATGAGGTCATAGTTCGAACACTCTATTAAACTGAGGGTATTTTCCCTACATTATTTCAAACTCTCCCTCCACACAAATGCAGGTACACTTGCCCTTATATATATATATATACACTTTCCTTAACCTAATAATTAGTGTAATTAAATTATTGTATGAGTAGTGATAGCTACAATTTTTTAATACTTATATGTACGGGCTAACACAAGACATTGAGAAATTATAAGTATCAATTTTCCTCACTAGATGGCACTGAGTTAAAGTTGTTAAGAAATGACTATTAAATTAAAGTTGTTAAGAAATGAATATAAGTTTGACTTATCATAATAATTTACTCGTAAATAGCGATATATTAAAGGATTCAGACAATAACGCATGAGTTACCCGTAAACTATTTACCATGTTTATTGATTTTATTTCTAGGTGTACCATTTGGAGGTGAAATAATTGTGCACACACATATCTATTTACTCTCAGACAAAAATGGTCTTCCCATTTAAGAACTGTTCGAAATCATTTACCAAGCTTACAAACCTGGCACGTCATATAAGTTTACAACACGGGGGTGGACTTAAAACGTGTGATGAGTGTGGACAAGTTTTTAATAGGAGTGATAACTTACAGCGACATGTTTCCTCACGTAGTCGGGAGGTGAAGTCGTTCGGGTGTGACAAATGCAGTAACATATTTTCACGGCGGGATGATCTATTACGACACGTAGGCTAAAGAACTGTACTGCAACAGGAGCAACTTCACTGGAGAATGTTGCGGACGTTTCAAAGTCAAGAGAGCAGGAATCTATTGAGAATCTTAATGTCGATGAAGATTACAACCCCTGTGATTTTTCAGAAGCTTTGAATGGTACAGTCAAAATCATCAAGATCTCTCCCTCGAAAGACACTCTCTTTTTAGTCTTTATTAACGAAATTAAGTTGGAAGCAACGCTTGCCCAACAAATTAGTGTAATGTGTAATCTAAAATGGTATACATCTGTCTGTGTAGAGTACTCTCGTGTTGGAGGGAAGGAGAGGACACAATCACCCCTTACTTTCGCAGTAAGTGTATCGTTACTATTCCTGACGCATTAAAATCCCATATTGAGGGTGCATGCACTTATATGAGTGAAGAAGCTTCTTCTTTCCACCCCAAGGGAAGTGGTTGGACCGAGGACCGTGTGAAATACTTATAACTTAAACTAGCTAAACATATTCCTTTGGCTGCTTCCAGCTATAGTCCATTACCAGAAGAGTTAAGAAATAAACTTGCCCTAATTAATATAAGAAATACTGACAATAAATGTTTTCTTTGGTCTGTACTAGCATTTCTATACCCAGCTAACAGGCATGCTAATCGAGTTAGTAAGTATATAAGACTGGAAGGTAAACTAAATATGGATGGTATTGAATATCCTGTGAAAATACCGCAAATAGCTAAGTTTGAAAAACACTATTAATGTGTATGGTTACCAAGGGGAAATATTCCCTTTAAGGATAACTAAGGTTAGTCGTGAAAACCACGTTGATTTGTTATTTATTTCAAATGTGGATGGGGGACATTATTGCCTTACTAAGAATTTCAGCAGATTGCTAAGCTCACTGACCAGACACGATGGTGAATCATACTATTGCAAATATTACTTGAATAGATTTTCAAAGGAAAATCTCAGGGATGAGTGGTGTTCTGATTTCGATGCTCAGAAGACACAGATGTCCGAGGAAAAGGATAAAATGTTGAAATTTTCGACATATAAACATATGCTAAAAATCTCATGTGATATATGCAAATTTCGAATGTTTTATTATTAAAATATCAGGGTGTCCTCCTAACCCTAACCACTAATCAACTACAAAAATGAAGAAGCATACGCCATCAAGATTTGCATATGTAGTCGTCGATTCTGAAGGTAAATGTGTAAATACCCCTGTCGTCTATAGTGGTGAAAATGTTGTGGATACCTTTCTTCATAAACTTGTTGAAGAGAGACCATGATCATCGAGATGAAGAAAAATGCTGTCCCTATGTGCATCACCCCTGAAGGAGAAAATTAATTTATTTCGGCTAGCGTATGTAATATCTGCGAGAAGGAGTTGGGTAGAGACCGTGTCCGTGACCACTGTCATCTCAGTGGGGTTTGTTGGGGTGCATCTAATAGTAAATGCAATATTCAGTTTCAATATACCAAGAGAATACCGGTCATATTAGACAATTTAAAAATTATGACGCCCATATCATCATGCAGAAAATTGGGAAGTTTACAGACACGAGAAACTCATGTATTCCAAACAATATGGAGAAGTATATCTCATTATGTCTGGGCTATTTACAATTTATTGACTCGATACAGTTTTTAAGCACATTTCTTGAAAAATTGGTTGAACATTTGTTGTATGTTGAGAAAGCTCCATGAATACTCCATGAAAATATCCCTTTTGATAAAGTAAATCTTATGCTCCGAAAACATGTGTTCCCTTGCGACTACATGGATTGCAGCAGTAAACTTAAATATAGTCTATTACCACCAAAATCTGCATTCTATAATCAGATGCGCCAAGAAAATATTTCAGAAAGTGACTACGCTCATGTTAAAACAGTGTGGGAAAACTTTGAAATGATTACTACGGAAGATTATCAAAATGTATACGTTTTAAGTGATATTCTACTTTTAGCAGACGTCTTCGAATACTTTTGATCTTTATGCTTTGAGTACTATAAATTAGACTGTCTACATTTTTGCACAAACCCCGGATTAGAATGAGCGGAATTTTTAAAGATGACCAAGGTTGAGTTGGAGCTACTAACTGACATTTAAATGCATTTATTCATTTAAAAAGGGATACGTGGTGGGGTGTCTATGATTTCAACCAGGCATTCTGAAGCAAACGACCCTGATGTGATGGATTTTAATCCTGAAAAGGAAGTAAGTATTTCACATATTAGGATTGTAATAATTTATACGGGACTTTTATGTCTGACTACCTTCCTCAGAGTAGTTTTAGGTGGTTGAACAAAACTAAAATAGCAGAGCTCAATATAATTTCAGTTGCTGATGATAGCCCTGTGGGTTATATATTAGAAGTAGATCTAGAGTACCCGGAAGAAATACACTACGAGCATAGAGACTATACACGTGCTCCTGAAAGAGCAATAGTTACTCCTAAGATGTTATCACAATTCTCTAAGTATATACAATCCAAGGTGAACTCTCCAACCGGCGGGAAAACAGAAAAGCTAGTGCCCAACCTAAACAATAAACAACATTATGTGATTCACTATCGTAATTTAAACCTGTATATTTCCTTGGGTATGAAGCTTCAAAAGATACACACAGTCCTCACTTTCATTCAGAGCACTTGGTTGAAGCCATATATTGGTTTAAATACTTCCCAAAGAAAAAATGCAGTAAATGGATTTGAAAAGGAATTTTTCAAAATCATGAACAATGCAGTATTTGGGAAGTCGATGGAGAATCAAAAACATCATGTAAAATTTTGAAGAAGCATATTGCTTCACCAGCATTTATTGCTTATACGACCTTCACGGAAGAGTTAGTTGGGGTTCACATGAGAAAAATAAACCTACTTTTGAATAAGTCTATATATGAAGGCTTTGCGATCTTAAATATAATCAAGGTTTCATGTGCAACTTTCATTATAATTATGTTAAAAGGAAATATGGACAAAATTCAATGCTCTTATTCACAGACATAGACTCCCTCTGCTACGAACTGAAAATAGAAAATATGTACGTGGATATGTTTAATAATATAGACAGATTCGACACTTCGGACTATCCAGAAACACATTTTTATACAGCGCGTTAAATAAAAAATCTGCGAGTAAAATGAAGAATGGGATGAATGGTGATTGTATTCGAGAGTTTGTGGGACTTCGACCGAAGCTTTACTCCATTAAAAAGGAGTCTCTTGAGGAGAAAAAAGTAGGTAAAGGTGTCAAAAAGAAAATTAAACTTGCTATTTATAAAAAAAATGTTTAAAGTAGGGGATCTCACACTACGGCAATATGTCTATGATAAGTGAGAAACATCAATTGTACAGTATCTACTTGAATAAACTTGCACTTTCACCCAGGGATGACAAACGCTATATTTTAGATAATGGATGTGACACACTTGAATACGGCCACTGCAAAATAAGACAATTGTGTTCACCAATGGAGACATAAACATTTGTTGTCACTCTTCATATTTTGTATGTTAATATATTGAAAAGGAATTTTGTGTATTAACCTTTGTAATAAATATTTTATTACATAAAAAGCTCGAGTACTTGTGAACATCATAGCCTGATTTCATCAGGTGAAACAGCACGGCTTTATCAAAATTAAATAGTTTAGTCCAAATTAGTTATAGGTGGGAGGTGACGTTACTCTCTTCCTCGCAGTGCCTCCTGGGAAACGTTTTAGTAAACGAATAAACGAATAAACGAGTAACAACCAATACGTAGTAATATTAAAATAAAATGTTAGTTATTTATAAAAGTTTTATCAAATTAATAGTGTAACTATTTTATAAACTCCTGGTCTGCACCCTTCGTTACATCTCCACTTCCAAAATATTTTTTCCTGATCCGCCACTGATAAATGCTATTCTTATGAGAAAATTGACCCAATGTTATATGGGAAGAATCAATGTGGGGGAAAGTGGCCCAACTTCACAGTGAGGAGAATCAATGCTAAGAACCCCAAAATAATAGTCCCCGATCCGCCACTGATCGATGCTATTATTATGAGATAAATTGACCCACTGGCTCCATTGAAAAGATCAACGTGGGAGAAAGTGACCCAACTTCACAGTGAGGAGGATCAATGCTAAAACCCGAAAAAATTGTTAACCCACCAAAAAATATTTCCCATCCACCACTGACTCACTTTGAGAAGTCTTAATACTATCTGTATGGGTGAAAGTTACCCGCCTCAATAGTAAGGGAAGCCCAAGGAAAAAACTTGATAGAATTAATAACAACCACCCAAAATAATATTTCTTGATCCGCCACTGATCATTGCTATTTTTATGGGAAAAAGTTACCCACCTTGCCTGTGAAAACAAACAATGTGAGAGAGAGTGGCCAAACTCCATAGTGAGGAGGATCAATGGTATAACTCGAAAGAATTGTCAACCCCAAAAATAATATTCCCCAATCTGCCACTGATCAATGCTATCCTTATGAGAAGAGTGACCCAACTGCTCTATGAGAAGGATCAATGCGGGAGAAAGTGCCCCAAATTCACAGTGAGGAGGATCAATGTTAACTTTATGGGAGAAAGTGGGCTGAAACTGTCATTTTTACCACTACTATAATAATCTCACTAAAGAAAATATTTGGAAGCAGATAGCTGAAAAAATGAATGCAATAGGTTTCTGTAAGTTTTCAAGCTTCAAGACACTAATTCTTAAATGTTTGTAAAACTTTTGATGGTCATCTCTGGGTCGCCCAAATATATTGTGGAATTCTCCTTCTTCACTTGCCCTAAACAAATTATAAGCCCAGTATTTTCTTCGTGGTCTCCTCTTTTTATCAAGTGAAATAAAATAAAGCACACATGCAACAATCACATCTTCCTCTGAGCTATGTCTACAATTGACGATGAGCAAAACAGTAGCGCTGACAGAACAGTCCCAGCACGGTCCTATCAGTTGTGAATGGTAGCGACACGACACAGTCCCAGCACAGTCCTATCAGTGTGAATGGTAGCGACACGACACAGTCCCAGCACAGTCCTACCAATGTGAATCGAACTTTTATGTGCGCGCACAATACATCACTAAGTGTGATGTACAATTAGAGCATGAGTGACCAAAAACTCCCTGTGCACCTATTGTTTGTAGGTATGAAGGTTTAGAGTGGCGACAATTAGGCTATGTCTTATAGTACAGTTATAGCCGCACCTAAATATCATATTGGCCTTCTTTAAATTGGAAAAATTATAGCTCAGTGGTATTGGCGTACTAAACCAAAGGTCCAGAGTTCAATTCTCATGTACAAGTGTCATTTTTCAATTTAAAAAATATGATATTTAGATGCGGCTATAACCGTAACTATCAAGTTTTTAATAACTATTATTTAATTCATCAAAATCAGGTATTCCATTTTTCAAACATAGAGATTTTATGTCAACAATATGACAATAAAAGTATATATATATATATATACATATAGATAGGCACAAATATTTATGTCAATTAATCAAAATATTAGTATATTGTAAAGTGGTCATGGTTTTAACCATTTCATTCATAAAATTATAATAGTTTTTCCTTTAGTTTACATATTAATACACTCAAGATACTGAGAGTACTAAACTGATAAATACATTGTTCTTTTCCATTATCTAGGCCTAATTTAATTCTCTTTATTACTATCAAATGGTTAGTTATAAGAAAGTGTGGGTTTTTATGATAATTATAAGTTATGTAAATCATAACCAAAGTTGTAAGCAATATATGTTTTAAATTTCAATTCATTAACTTACATTTCAGGCCTTTAAACTTTTAATCTAATAGTTTTTCATTATTTAAAGTCTTTGTTGGAATATTAGAGTCATCCAAATTTATTACGTTTACTTTTCATTTTAAGCATCGTGCAATGTATTAATAGCTGAACCCGGAAGCTGGGAGATGCACCTGTTCTGGCACGTGTGGTCTTTCAGGGGAGGGGGAGGTTTTGGCACGGACTCCTGGCCAATCAATGCCTCTGGTTTAGTGTCTGTTTTTGACCTTATGTGGAAGGAAAGCGTCAGACGTGACACTGGCCGGTTAGCACTCAAAGAGAGAAGACCGGTATTAACTACTTACTTTTCGTAACGTGTAGAGATAATTTCGAGATGGGTGAAAGTAGAGGTAGACCAGGTGGATAAATAATTATCCTTATCAATGTCATAACTAATTCGTTTTTCTAAACTAAGTATCCGTGGTACCAACATGTAAAATATTTGTTAAAATAAAACTTCAAATTATATGCTAAATAATATCTCTTTAATCGACTGTGTCCCTCTACCCCCACAATTATCTATATAATTCCAAGATGCTCTACCGAAACAACTGACTGCCGTGGACGACACCGTAAGAAGAAGATGAGGTGAGGCTGATTATCACAACAGCTGATGACCGTAAAGGCTGACTGGTTACAAAAATGGTGTACAACGTGGGGCTAGTAATCAAAACTGATGACCGTAAAGGCTGACTAGTTACAATATTGATTTGATTGTATTAACATATCTGCCTTTCCATACTATATAAAACACCCTTTGATAACATATTGACAGAAACACAATATGCTCAAAAAGTTCCATAACTGCTTTTGCCATATGGCCAAGGGACTTTTTAGTCCTATAGCTTCGGGTGGTGGCAGTCTGACTATTGAAACAATACTATTTTAAAAAAATTCTATCTTTAAAAATAGTGTTAATAAAGTGTTTAAATATCTAAAGTTAAAATTCTTGTAATTTTGTTATTAAAAAAAATATTGTGTGTTTCAAAATATTTATTTTCCTCAATTTGTTCCCCCTCCCTTTTTTAAATTTTCTCCAAAACACCAGCGGAACACCTGCTAGCCATTCACAGAAAATTGGTTGAAAAATGTTAGTCTTGGGTCTGGATATCAAGTTTTGTCTTATAATTAATTAAGGACAAGCTACTAATATAGTGCTGTTTATTTTCTACTAGTCATCGGGGCTATCTGCATATTCACACTAATAATAATAATAATAATAAGGGCGTGTCTGATCTATATCTATCGTAGTCCAGTTTATAGAAAGAATATCTAGTACTAATGTACCGTTGCCCGAGAAACGCCCGAATGTACTAGTCGTACATCCTTTCTGTGGAGACTCTTTCCATGTCCCGATGAGATGAGGTGATGGTGATAGTGAGTATGAAGGTGTGGAGCCAATAAAGATCTTAGCCTAACGTAAGGTTGATTAATCAAACCCTGGTGACCATGGGAATTAATCCCCTTTCGAGGAAAATTCCCCGGTTCTAGCCGGAAATTGAACCCAAAACCTCTAAGTCAGCAGCCAGGGGCTCTGACCACTATACCCCGAGGCTGGTACTATATAGTCACACTATTGAGGTAGGCATAAGGGAAGCAGAATTTAGAAGAAGTGTCCGCAATTGAAGAAAAACGAATGAGGGAAGCCATTTAGGAAAAAATATAAACGAGAGTGACTCCACTGTAGCCAACAAATTGGAACTAGTATTTTTTTTATCTAACGTGTTCGTTGTTCTATTAATTGCTTGGAGGTAATATGGTATGAGGATCGCTTTTAAACATTAATGTGTACTATTATACACTATATCGCTGTTTAGCTAATGTGCTCGATATGACAATGCAAAAGCAAGAACTTCGCAAAAGGTTTATATCTCCTCATCTAGGCCAGACGGACGGTTTGCGATTCTATACCGGCGGGAGTTCTGCAAGTTGTATTTCAACGATATAATTATGCACGGTACCTCCTCTAACACACTAACGGAGCGTGACCCACCGAGCCTTGCATACAAAGGGCACTTTAATTAAGTTTCCTCATCCCCTTCTCCTTTTCTCCCGAACATTAATCCGTGATGTGAGATTTCAACAGAAATTTAATCACATAAGGTGAGAACGTATCACAATCGAAACGAACGTTTATTAATTACCGGGCCATTATACGCACATCCTGTACAACGACACAATAACTTTCACTACCCCATTCATATTCACGTTCCAAGAAAGCATTAGCCACTCTACAGTGTTTATTTTCATTCGTGATCTATATTTTGATATTTTATTGTATGAATGCAATTTGATTATGTGTGGTTTAATAGACACAAATATAACATAACTAGTACATTTTTACTTTCTCGCTATCTTACAGGTGGAGAAAGTATAGTGATTGTCAAAAAAATAAAACTCAATATTTTGATGAATCTTGACGTTTTATGATCCCCCGAATCCAAAAAAGTGGTTTTTGACTTTCCGTCTGTCTGTCTATCTGTACCTTCAACTAGAGCCTAAACTATTTTACCGATCGGGCTAAAACTTGGTATCTTGGGTTTTCATAGGGTTGCCCCGAGGGATTTTTGGAATTGGATATCTAACCATAAAATTGAGGGTAGTTTACTGAAGGGCAAAAAGATAAAAAGTTTATTTTCTCAAAATAGGCTCTAACGATTTTGATTAAGTGTCATTTCTAAACATTTATAAATATTCCAAAGCAAGTGGTTTCTCTCAATATTTCGGCAAAATGACTTTAAGGGCTCCAGTCTGATGTGTAAATTATCTTTTTTTTTAATAATATCTCCTAAACTATTTGAGATATGAAATTACTTATCGTTACAAATATGTTATCGTTACAAATATGTAGGGATCTTTATAATACAACTATTTTATAAAACCAATAACTTTCAAGCTATACGTTAATATATATATTTTTTAACTTTACGAACACAAAAGGTAAAAAAAAAAAAGGATTGCGACCGCAAAAGAAAATCTAACCTGAAATGTTGATGGATGTCCCAAGTACCCCAAACCTTAAAAAGTGGTCTTTGCAATGACGTGTGTCTGTTTAAACTTAAAATTAAGAGTAGTTTAAGAAAGGGCGAAAAGAGAAAAAAAATCAATTTTATCAAAATCGACTAACGATTTTGATTAAAATTCTTATCTAGGTGTTTATTAAGATTATAAATAAACTGTCTATTTTCATTTTACCATGAAAATGAATTTTAGGGTACTTTACAGAAGCAGAAACTTCCGTATCTCCACAACTATTTGAGATACTAAATAACTTATCATTACAAAATTGTAGTATTATTAAAAATAAACTTTTATGTGAAATATATTTTTATAAATCCAAGAGTTTCTGAGATATTGACAAATATATTAATATAGTTTTGTGACCTTTAGTTGTAAAGAGATACTACTTAAGTTTTAACGCATTAATTATTCAATGCCATAGAGTAATTAAATATAAGAAAGTCTTTTAAAAGTTTATGTTGTTTTTCCTTAAACCTCTTAGGAGAAATGTTTGTACAACAATGATCTATATCCATTTTAGACTCAATAGTAATTATTTACATTTTTTTATTAGTCGAAATTTATAAATGAGGAATTTAATAGCAATGCAATGGGATGAAGATTTGCAACACCTAATAAATGTCGAAAATTTTAACCAAAGTTGAAATTTTAATACGAAGTGTTGCCCCTTGGACCCAACATTGATCTTTTTTATCGGTCCAAACATAAAAATGAGGACATTAATTCTTTAAAAACAAAATTATAGAATTTAAAACTAGGGCTAAACAATTTTTTTTACTAAGTATTTAAAATATGTGGTTATGTTAGCGAATATGTAATGTAGTTTTTCACTTCGTAATAAAGAATTGATAAGAGTTTTTTTGAGGACAAAGAGATGATACATATATTTTGGTCTAAGAGGGATGAACAAATATGGGAATGGAGAGCGTTACATAATTAAGAGCTGCACGGCTTGTATTGCATCCCCAAATCTATTAGAGATAATTAATCAAGGCACGCAAGTTGAAGTTGGGTGAGGACATTAATTCTTTAAAAACAAAATTATAGAATTTAAAACTAGGGCTAAAAAAATGTTTTACTAAGTATTTAAAATATGTGGTTATGTTAGCGAATATGTAATGTAGTTTTTCACTTCGTAATAAAGAATTGATAAGAGTTTTTTTGAGGACAAAGAGATGATACATATATTTTGGTCTAAGAGGGATGAACAAATATGGGAATGGAGAACGTTACATAATTAAGAGCTGCACGGCTTGTATGCATCCCCAAATCTATTAGGGATAATTAATCTCGACACGCAAGTTGAAGTGGGTTGGTCGTGTAGCGCGTATGTGCGATGGCAGGTCCAAGACATCGATGGAAGGATTATGTGTAAAATGACATATAAGAGGTTGGATGTCAGATTTGGGATTGGATTAAGGTGTCTCAGGCTAGGGTTGAATGGCGAGCTTACGTTCTGGAGGCCATGAACTATCGAGTTTCTCAAAGCCAGAAAGTTAATCAGCTAGTTATAAACCAACTATATTTTATTGTGCATACACTAAAGAAAAAGTTTAGTCAGTTATCGATAAAAAACGTTTTGTCTTTCATGATATTACAGAAAAATAATATTAAAAAAAAAATTAATACGTTTAGCTAAAGCGATGTTTAACACCATAGTTCATGAGGTGAAGATAAAGAAGATATTTTGAGAGAGTTAAGACATAGTCAATACACTCGACCGAGACTCGAAACCCAACCTCATAGTCACCAACCATCCGGTCTAATGCGAGCTTGACAAAGGGATGAATATAATTATATCTATGTGTATCTTCCCTATGCGAATGATTTATTTGATTTTTACTAAGGAGGTCGTCTGGCGGAATGCTGGGGCGCGCCGCAGATGCTCAAAAAATTTACATTATCTGAGAATTGAAAGGTATTAACGAGTCCCTCCTTATAAGATTAAACACCTTGTATTTTAAGTTTTATTATTTTAACCCAAGTCATAGAAAGATTAAATTATTTTCAAAAAAAAATTCTGCAGAATAGGCTATCGAAGTTCTGAGATCAAATTAAAAATGAATCTAATCTTTCTCAAATAAATTGAGAATTAAAAAAAATAAAATCGCTAAATATATTCTTATATAGCCTTACTGAAGATTGTTTTCGTGGTTTTGAAGCTTAAGAGCTTTCAACCCTACAACTAATAAATTAGTGCTCCACCGTGGTTCGGATTCCATGTTAAACTGTAGGTTCTCAGTTTCATCTCACAACCACCCTACCATTACACATTAGCTTAAGTGCGTACAACCTGAACGGGTAGTAAGACGCGGTGCTAATGATAATAATAGTAATAATTAATTAGTGTGAAGATAGTCCCTTCGAGTAGGCAACACCCTTTAACGCATAGATTGTAAGCACACAACTTGAAAACTGATCTAGCCTAGGCAATCGTTACGCTGCAAATAAACATCTGAAACATCTTCAAACACTACAAAGTCAACAAAGGGAACGGATAACGGGAGTTGTTGATGTGAGGACAAGAATAGAACATCTCCGCACCGTGACAAATAGCCTGAAGGTAAACGAAATATATTCGACTGGAAACAGAAAGTTGTACGACTTTGCAAGAACACACGGTAACGAAATAGTCCGTTCTAGGAGAAATTACGACCCAGAGAAGCGGGGGGCCGGGGGTAAATGCTTCAAGAACGTGAGCTTAGTTTATAGATGGATTTGGCAGGCACCTTCACGTCTTCCCATCTGCAAGGTCTAAATCGTCACTCTCGCAGTAGACTGGACCACCTAAGGGAAAGTCAGGACTAGAATAGTGATAAGAGTGTAAGTAATGAGGTGTTTTTCATTAATACTTGTCCACTCACCCTCCGCGTCAATATGGGCACACTTCCTCTTCAACCTTTCTTATCCCTAACATATTATCGGGATTAACACACACACGTTCAACCCGAATGGTTAGTGTTACACGAAAACAAAAATAATTAACACCGTCCTCGATCAAATCGTCATAGCATATATTTTGTGATCGATCACACTAACTAATTAGCCCCAAGGTCAGAGAAATTCACTTTTGATTTCGAATTTATTATAATTTAAGGTTTTAGCTTTTTTTAAGGATACACTTTGTATTTGTTTACTTTTGCTTTAATTTAATCAAATATTTATTATGAGGGATTCCATATAAACATTTGGCCACATAGTTTGCAATGTGCTACCGCGTTATTTAGATTGTGACATAATTTTAACGGGCGCAAGACGAGGAAATAGGAGGGCGGAGAGCAGTGTGTGTATGTGGGGGGGAGGGGGGGGGTCCCCACATCTTAGCTCAGCTCAGTCGGCAGCGTGTCTGTCAACTATATTCCATTCACGGTAGGAATTACTCTCTGAAAGGTCTTTTTTCCTACCAATATCCTACTATATAGTAGATTTATGGTANATTATGTTGTGATAACCCTCCTGTAGAAAAAATTATGTTGTGATAACCCTCCAGTCGAGAAAATTATGCTGTGATAACCCTCCAGTCAAGAAAATTATGTTGTTATAACCCTCCAGTCGAGAAAATTATGTTGTGATAACTCCTCGGTCAAGAATATCATGTTGTGGTAACCCTCCTGTAGAGAAAATTATGTTGTGGTAACCCTCCTGTAGAAAAAATTATGTTGTGATAACCCTCCAGTCGAGAAAATTATGCTGTGATAACCCTCCAGTCAAGAAAATTATGTTGTTATAACCCTCCAGTCGAGAAAATTATGTTGTGATAACTCCTCGGTCAAGAATATCATGTTGTGGTAACCCTCCTGTAGAGAAAATTATGTTGTGGTAACCCTCCTGTAGAAAAAATTATGTTGTGATAACCCTCCAGTCGAGAAAATTATGCTGTGATAACCCTCCAGTCAAGAAAATTATGTTGTTATAACCCTCCAGTCGAGAAAATTATGTTGTGATAACTCCTCGGTCAAGAATATCATGTTGTGGTAACCCTCCTGTAGAGAAAATTATGTTGTGGTAACCCTCCTGTAGAAAAAATTATGTTGTGATAACCCTCCAGTCGAGAAAATTATGCTGTGATAACCCTCCAGTCAAGAAAATTATGTTGTTATAACCCTCCAGTCGAGAAAATTATGTTGTGATAACTCCTCGGTCAAGAATATCATGTTGTGGTAACCCTCCTGTAGAGAAAATTATGTTGTGGTAACCCTCCTGTAGAAAAAATTATGTTGTGATAACCCTCCAGTCGAGAAAATTATGCTGTGATAACCCTCCAGTCAAGAAAATTATGTTGTTATAACCCTCCAGTCGAGAAAATTATGTTGTGATAACTCCTCGGTCAAGAATATCATGTTGTGGTAACCCTCCTGTAGAGAAAATTATGTTGTGATAACCCTCCTGTAGAAAAAATTATGTTGTGATAACCCTCCAGTCGAGAAAATTATGCTGTGATAACCCTCCAGTCAAGAAAATTATGTTGTTATAACCCTCCAGTCGAGAAAATTATGTTGTGATAACTCCTCGGTCAAGAATATCATGTTGTGGTAACCCTCCTGTAGAGAAAATTATGTTGTGGTAACCCTCCTGTAGAAAAAATTATGTTGTGATAACCCTCCAGTCGAGAAAATTATGCTGTGATAACCCTCCAGTCAAGAAAATTATGTTGTTATAACCCTCCAGTCGAGAAAATTATGTTGTGATAACTCCTCGGTCAAGAATATCATGTTGTGGTAACCCTCCTGTAGAGAAAATTATGTTGTGGTAACCCTCCTGTAGAAAAAATTATGTTGTGATAACCCTCCAGTCGAGAAAATTATGCTGTGATAACCCTCCAGTCAAGAAAATTATGTTGTTATAACCCTCCAGTCGAGAAAATTATGTTGTGATAACTCCTCGGTCAAGAATATCATGTTGTGGTAACCCTCCTGTAGAGAAAATTATGTTGTGGTAACCCTCCTGTAGAAAAAATTATGTTGTGATAACCCTCCAGTCGAGAAAATTATGCTGTGATAACCCTCCAGTCAAGAAAATTATGTTGTTATAACCCTCCAGTCGAGAAAATTATGTTGTGATAACTCCTCGGTCAAGAATATCATGTTGTGGTAACCCTCCTGTAGAGAAAATTATGTTGTGGTAACCCTCCTGTAGAAAAAATTATGTTGTGATAACCCTCCAGTCGAGAAAATTATGCTGTGATAACCCTCCAGTCAAGAAAATTATGTTGTTATAACCCTCCAGTCGAGAAAATTATGTTGTGATAACTCCTCGGTCAAGAATATCATGTTGTGGTAACCCTCCTGTAGAGAAAATTATGTTGTGATAACCCTCCTGTAGAAAAAATTATGTTGTGATAACCCTCCAGTCGAGAAAATTATGCTGTGATAACCCTCCAGTCAAGAAAATTATGTTGTTATAACCCTCCAGTCGAGAAAATTATGTTGTGATAACTCCTCGGTCAAGAATATCATGTTGTGGTAACCCTCCTGTAGAGAAAATTATGTTGTGGTAACCCTCCTGTAGAAAAAATTATGTTGTGATAACCCTCCAGTCGAGAAAATTATGCTGTGATAACCCTCCAGTCAAGAAAATTATGTTGTTATAACCCTCCAGTCGAGAAAATTATGTTGTGATAACTCCTCGGTCAAGAATATCATGTTGTGGTAACCCTCCTGTAGAGAAAATTATGTTGTGGTAACCCTCCTGTAGAAAAAATTATGTTGTGATAACCCTCCAGTCGAGAAAATTATGCTGTGATAACCCTCCAGTCAAGAAAATTATGTTGTTATAACCCTCCAGTCGAGAAAATTATGTTGTGATAACTCCTCGGTCAAGAATATCATGTTGTGGTAACCCTCCTGTAGAGAAAATTATGTTGTGGTAACCCTCCTGTAGAAAAAATTATGTTGTGATAACCCTCCAGTCGAGAAAATTATGCTGTGATAACCCTCCAGTCAAGAAAATTATGTTGTTATAACCCTCCAGTCGAGAAAATTATGTTGTGATAACTCCTCGGTCAAGAATATCATGTTGTGGTAACCCTCCTGTAGAGAAAATTATGTTGTGGTAACCCTCCTGTAGAAAAAATTATGTTGTGATAACCCTCCAGTCGAGAAAATTATGCTGTGATAACCCTCCAGTCAAGAAAATTATGTTGTTATAACCCTCCAGTCGAGAAAATTATGTTGTGATAACTCCTCGGTCAAGAATATCATGTTGTGGTAACCCTCCTGTAGAGAAAATTATGTTGTGATAACCCTCCTGTAGAAAAAATTATGTTGTGATAACCCTCCAGTCGAGAAAATTATGCTGTGATAACCCTCCAGTCAAGAAAATTATGTTGTTATAACCCTCCAGTCGAGAAAATTATGTTGTGATAACTCCTCGGTCAAGAATATCATGTTGTGGTAACCCTCCTGTAGAGAAAATTATGTTGTGGTAACCCTCCTGTAGAAAAAATTATGTTGTGATAACCCTCCAGTCGAGAAAATTATGCTGTGATAACCCTCCAGTCAAGAAAATTATGTTGTTATAACCCTCCAGTCGAGAAAATTATGTTGTGATAACTCCTCGGTCAAGAATATCATGTTGTGGTAACCCTCCTGTAGAGAAAATTATGTTGTGGTAACCCTCCTGTAGAAAAAATTATGTTGTGATAACCCTCCAGTCGAGAAAATTATGCTGTGATAACCCTCCAGTCAAGAAAATTATGTTGTTATAACCCTCCAGTCGAGAAAATTATGTTGTGATAACTCCTCGGTCAAGAATATCATGTTGTGGTAACCCTCCTGTAGAGAAAATTATGTTGTGGTAACCCTCCTGTAGAAAAAATTATGTTGTGATAACCCTCCAGTCGAGAAAATTATGCTGTGATAACCCTCCAGTCAAGAAAATTATGTTGTTATAACCCTCCAGTCGAGAAAATTATGTTGTGATAACTCCTCGGTCAAGAATATCATGTTGTGGTAACCCTCCTGTAGAGAAAATTATGTTGTGGTAACCCTCCTGTAGAAAAAATTATGTTGTGATAACCCTCCAGTCGAGAAAATTATGCTGTGATAACCCTCCAGTCAAGAAAATTATGTTGTTATAACCCTCCAGTCGAGAAAATTATGTTGTGATAACTCCTCGGTCAAGAATATCATGTTGTGGTAACCCTCCTGTAGAGAAAATTATGTTGTGGTAACCCTCCTGTAGAAAAAATTATGTTGTGATAACCCTCCAGTCGAGAAAATTATGCTGTGATAACCCTCCAGTCAAGAAAATTATGTTGTTATAACCCTCCAGTCGAGAAAATTATGTTGTGATAACTCCTCGGTCAAGAATATCATGTTGTGGTAACCCTCCTGTAGAGAAAATTATGTTGTGGTAACCCTCCTGTAGAAAAAATTATGTTGTGATAACCCTCCAGTCGAGAAAATTATGCTGTGATAACCCTCCAGTCAAGAAAATTATGTTGTTATAACCCTCCAGTCGAGAAAATTATGTTGTGATAACTCCTCGGTCAAGAATATCATGTTGTGGTAACCCTCCTGTAGAGAAAATTATGTTGTGATAACCCTCCAGTCGAGAAAATTATGTTGTGATAACCCTCCAGTCGAGAAAATTATGCTGTGATAACCCTCCAGTCGAGAAAATTATGCTGTGATAACCCTCCTGTAGAGAAAATTATGTTGTGGTAACCCTCCTGTAGAGAAAATTATGTTATTATAACCCTCCTGTAGAGAAAATTATGTTGTGGTAACCCTCCTGTAGAGAAAATTATGTTGTGATAACCCTCCTGTAGAGAAAATTATGCTGTGATAACCCTCCAGTCAAGAAAATTATGTTATTATAACCCTTCAGACAAAAAATGGTGTTATTATAACCCTTCAGTCGAGAAAATTGTGTTATTATAACCCTTCAGCCGAGAAAATTATAATGTGATAACCCCTCAGTCCAGAAAATTATGTTGTAAAAACATTAATATAACTAAGGCGCTTTAAATGGAATTAAAGTATTACACACACCAACCTAATTTAGAGTGTTTATTTTCTAATATGTACGTGCAGTACAACGATTTAACCTAATGAAACCTAGACATTTGTTTACATGCATCAGCATAGACAAGTTGAGAAGGCAAAAGTTAAGCTCACACATTTTTTAGCAGCAAGTTTTACTACCCGTTCGAATTAATTTCTTATGTACTAATTTATGTAATGGTTAGAGATAGTAGAGGTTTAAATAAAAGTAAATGTACCCACAGTTGCGTGAAAAACTATTTAGGAAAACCTGAATACACCTGACCAGGATTCAAACCAGGATCTCTGCGTCATAGGCAGTTTTGGCTCTTGCGTTAGCGAATCCTTTAAAGTCGGTTGAATTCAACCGGGGGTACGTGAATAAATCTAAGGGGGCACGTAAAATTCAAGAAATACATTTATATTTCTCATTTAAGATTTAATTATTTAATAATTTATTTTGTGTGTAGTTTATTTAAGATAACGTTTATAGAATATGTACAATTTTCTTCATGTCTCAAAAGCTTCAGAGGTACAAAATTAAAGAGAAATTATAGTTGGGGATACGTGAACAAAAGAGCTAGAATACCACAGAATTAGAGTTAAGACCATGCAGCTACCGAAGCGGATTACCCGACCCCAATTCAAACCTCGACCTTTACGTTGACGGCGGTAAAGTGCAGCACGAATATAACGTCTTATACCACTCGGTCACTGCTACGGTTTGTATAGCTGTCATTTATTGCTAGCATAAGCTAAAATGAATGAAGAGAAGTAACAAAAAAAACACATTTATATTCAGAAAATAAAGACTTGCGTAATGAGGCGTTACTCAACAAGAAATTAAATAAAATATTCAATGGGAGGAAAAGGGGNAGACAATAAATACTGAGAAGGACTATATACATTTTAAAGTTTTTAATCACCGATTGAAAGGGCTTCAAGATAAAGTGTGAAGTTAAATATTGACCTGGCCACAGCTCAGACAATGGGATAATAAGGACTAATTAGGAGTCTAATGAAAACATAGAACCCAACTCTAAATTTTCCCCCCTGGGGACGTCTTGGAGCGTGTATTACAGCTTTTAGTCCCTTGATATATCTCGTATTCGGTTTGTTTATAGCCGCTTCGTTCTCCCCGTTTCAAAATATTAATAGCAGCGGAGATGAGACAAAAAATAAAACTGTACAATTAGTATGCAATACGAGTTCTCGACAACGGAAGAGATTTACAAAACAAATCGACGAACTAAGATTGTCGGGCTGGGACACAGCGTTTCCTTGTATGTGGACTTGAGAGAGAATTTTTCCCCGCTGCGTTTTACTACCTATTCATGTTATCCGCATATTTAGGTGAGTTGGGTTTGCGACCGTGAATTTTGCCATAGAGAAAAGTAGACCATCATGATTTTGCTGAAAGTGGGACTTGCGACCAATAGTAAGATTTTGATCGTGGGTTTTGTACCCCAACCCCTGCACGTAATGAGACACACGACATTGTTTTTGGCTGATTCTAACCCCGCTAAAATAGGTATTAAAATGAGTAAAATAGATTGTTTAGGATAAATATAGGACAGGGGGGGGGGGAAGAGTAGAGAATAGGAGAATATTATTTTAAGTGTAAGTTAGATTTAAGTAAACTAGGTCCAGTAATAGGTTTGGGATCCTAACCGGATGAATATTATGTAAATAAAAAGCATAAATCAAAAATAAAGGGTTCTGTATAATATTGTAAATTGAAACTAAACTCGGATTAAATTGTCAGAAGTCGAGTTTTATTAAGCCGCAATAAAAAAATAATAATAATTCAAGCTCCACAACAATATGTTCGGTTTTATACGCTGCCATTTTCATATTTCCAATGCTGGTGGCTAAGTTTTGCAGACTAGGTAGGAAAGACAAATAACGTATGAATGCCGCAGAACCCATATTTACACTGATTAGGAAAGGACGAGGAAGGTAGGATTTATAGTAAACCTACTCGCATTTGACTGAGGCTATATCGAAAAGCTTTTAAGTAATAAAAAAACTCGGGATATTTAAATTTAACTTGAACTCCGACATCACTGTCACTAACGTCTCGGACCATGCAATTGTTTTAATTATATAATACACTGGCTATGAACACGTGAATTTAGACGCGATTCGGTGATCGAATGGTCTACGACGGTGGGCCAACGTTTTTCATCACAAGGGCTAAATATAATCGTCAGTTTACAACGCGGGCGAAGGCTATATTTAATAAACCCATCAACTTAATATCGGCCTACAAACAACACTTAATAAACATTTATTTACAATACTTTGTCTCATATATAAATTTTATATTTGTTTGATGGCATTTTTCAAATTTTACAGGCAAAAGAAGTGTATTAATCCCCCAAAAATGTAAGATGAAATATGCACCAGCACACACTTTCAAAAAACATTATAAAAATATAGATTTATACTAATCTAATAAATGAATTATAAATGCAATCATGACCTTTTTAAATAAATATATATTTTTAAATCATTAGCTATTTCACATCTACCACCTGGAGATTCCCTTTAATATCCCTACAGGATACTGTGATGGCCAAATTGTAAGTGAGCGCGAGCCGCATTTGGTCTGCGGGCTACCAGTTGGCCCACACTGGTCTAAGGCATCACTCTCACAAAAGATAGAACTGAAGATGACTAAATTATCGAGGTTCGAATTCTGGTCGAGTGTAATAAAAGGGGTTTTAATAAATGGATATATACCTTCCCGTCCCGCAAAATACATGTAACCTACACGTAGGGCCAGTTTCGTAGTTAGATTTAGTACGCCTCAAGTCCAGCGCTACACTAAGTACATGACACCTACCTAAACCAGAATGGAATGGGCCGTTCTTGCATAGGAAACTGGCCCATTCCATTCGAGTTTAGGTAGGTGTCGTAATGAACTTAGTGTAGCACCGCACTTGAGGCGCACTAAATTTGACTATGAAACTGGCCCGTAATCTAAAATAACCTTCAGCACTTTAGCGTCTTTAGTTTATATGTTTATAACCCAAACGGGTGTTGAAACGCGATGACCAAATAAATAGCTTTTATTGCTTGGATACGCTCATCTCTATCTCAACACTAACGTGACGATACTAGCAGACTATTTCGAGAACTTTGCTTGAGGACTCTTCATAGGAAAACTGTGCTATACATGTAACGGAACGATAAAGTGTTTCTGGGAAACCTAAGGAAACATAGCGCCTTAGCAGTCTTGCCCATGGCTGAGGACAACTTTTTAATTATTTATTTCTGGCAAGATATTTGGGTTCATTTGGAACACAGCCATATAACATTTTAAAGAAATACTTTGGGCATTGTATAAAACTATAATCTTTCGCCTGTGAGCCACATCCTTATAATTTCTAGAACAGAGTAAAAGGTTTTTTCATGTAGTGTTTAAAAAATGAATAATGCATCCCATTAAAATTTACATTAGATTTACAACTTTCTCAGGAATGTCTTTTTCACGAATCCGGTGTCACCAGTAATACCATGTTACATGAGTGGCATACTGATGTAAATCAAGTTTAAGAGTCTCTCAGATAAAGAAACTAAAATTAAAAGCTACATAAATTATATAAAGTTTTTTATTAAAAAAAGGTGGATACATGCACTTAATAGTAGAATGTATAAATATACTTTGGGTAATTAGTACTTTCTACTAGTATTAGTACAACTTGGTTTATAAGTTCAGTCGGTAGCGCATGGGTCTTCTAATGTTAGGGCACTTCTGTTCGGTTTACGGCTGGGGGCTGGATGTTGTGTCTTTTTTATTTAAGTTAGTTTATATTCGTATGCTGATAAAATCAGTCGGTTCTGAAGTGCACGTTAAATATTTCAAATAAATGAAAAGATATTAGGGAGATAAAGAGATGAATTATTGTATTATAAATGATGACCTGGTGGTCTAGGGGTGAGGTGTCAGATCTTTGTGCTGGGTGTCCAGGGTACAATCCTCAGTCCCTGCACAGATTTATCTGATTGCCGAACCCTTCCTTCACCTCTGACAAGACGTATATTAATCACAACTTGTGAATGTGTGGAATACCAGGCCTCCACCTTGGTTCAGATCCCATGTTAAACTGTAGGTCCTCCATTTCATCTCACAATAACCCTACCATCACACATTTGCTTAAGTCCGTACACACCGAACGGGTTGTAAGACGTGGTTCTATAAAGACTTTTCACGCGAAATGTCGCAGCTACGAGATCAAAGTAAATGGTAAGAAACAACTAAAAGGAAGGACGGTCAACTTTTAATGGGGTCTTAAAATAATATTTTAAAATATTTGGGGATTGTTTTAGTTGTCTTTATGCTTAGTAATTGCAATTCCCATGATAAATATACCAATGTGAAGATATTTTCCTTCAATATTACTAAGGAACTGGCATACTTTATAAGCCAACAAAAACGCCCTGGAATAAAGCACGTAGTCAACTCTACCAGCAGTGATGTTCTGATGGTTGCGTTCATTGAGGCGCTAAATATTAAATTATTTTAAAGGCTTTTTAGGAAGTTTATAGTACATTTTTTAATGAGGCGATATTTCTTTTTAAATTAGTAATTTATATAAAATCTTCGATGAAGGTGAACAGGACTTCGAACTGTCAAGACTTCTGTGCTGGGGGTGCGGAGTTCAATCATCGCTCCCGGAACGGATTTATCCGATTGTCAAACCCTTCCTTCACCTCTGACAAATCATATATTAATCACAACTTGTGAATGTGGGGAATGCTAGGTCTCCACAATGGTTCGGATTCCACGTTAAACTGTAGTTTCTCCATTTCATCTCACAATAACCCTACCATTACACATTAGCGTAAGTGCGTACAGCCTGAACGGGTAGTAAGTAATACGCGGTGCTAATAATAATAATAATAATAATAATAATAATAATAATAATAATAATAATACAACTAAGACAAACATGAAGGCGTTGAGTTTTGATTCTTCGAATGGGGGATTTAAAGGATAGTTGGTAAAAAGATTCAACCCTTCATCTCCTTTACTTCTTAGTTTGTGACAAATAATAATAGAGGACATCAAGTGGGATTTTCAAGAACTTAAAAAGTCGTATCGGCAAAAAAAGAGGAATGAAAGTCTAGTTCATCTAGCCTGGATGGATGATGTCAGGAAATCGGCGATGGATTCTATATCATACGTATTGAGATTTAGGGTAGTTTTCTCTAAAGGGTTCCCTACTATAAAAGAGAATGCGGGTACATTTCCTAAATATTCTACCTTCACCATTTCCACGCCTTTAGTGTAGCCCGGACTAATAATTAGGACGCAATAATGAAAAGAAAACAACCTATGATTAATAAAACTTTCATTAAATTAATAATTAATTCTCGAATTTGAACATTAGATAGTTTTTCTGGTAATACCTTGCACGTTGAATCCAAATCCAACAGTGGGCGTTTTCAGGGGTCTCAAGGGTTGCTCATGGGGTTAGAAGGCGAGGCTATTTCGCTGATTACGACGTGGGCAGATAGATATACCACCAACTTCAGGAACTAGTTAGGAGAGCCAATCTGTTACTCGCTGCGTGGGAAGATCCAGCCATGCCAATGAAGGGGAGTGGTTTTGGCGGAGACTTTCGACAAAAATAAATACTTCCGAGAAAGTTTATTACCACAAAACACTTAATTTTTCAATTCGGTAAAATATGAGGGTATTAGTCTGAAGACTCAAATATATGTATGTTGGATTTCCGTTCATTTTAGACTTTGTATTATAGCATAAGTATGATGAACATTTTAAATAGCAGGTTGTATCTTCATAAGAATTAAAAACTAAGTTTGAAAGATCGTTGAATACTTTGGTAGGATTCCGGAAGGAAGGAACGTTAGGAAAATACAAACATATTTTTTGGCAGTCAACATTAATGACATTTTGGTTTATTATTTGTTTTATTTCATAGGTGTGGAGAGAATTGATCAAAAGTGAAAAGTGCTTATTAGGGCCTATGTGATTTTTTTTTATCACCACGTCTTAATATCCGTTCGGGGTGTACAATTATGTACTAATTACGCTAATGGTTTAGGGACAAGTAAGATTGAATTTAGAGGAAGTGCACCGGCAATTACGTGAAAGGAAAGTATGGAAACAATTTAGGGAAAACCACCCTAAGTGCACCCGATCGGTATCGAAACCTGATCACCCCATATTCGGCAGTCTAGACTATTGCAAATGTAGCGCCTTAGACAATATGGTCACGAAGGCGGGCATAGTATGATTTGACCTATGAACAGTTTAAATGGTTTTAGTAACTTTTAAAAAAGCCAAAAAAGTTGCAAACTCCCAAACCATGAACTAGTATTTATAATATAAATGGATTGGAGGACAAACTATCACACAACTGGGATCGAGATAAGTTGCTTTGTAAATATTTTAGAAGCCGCTCTTTAATAACTCGATGATGGACTTATATGCAAATAAATGGTTTCAAACTGTTAGCAAATGAACACAAAAGTTGCAAAAATAACGAAAAGGATTTCCGTTTTTATGAAACAAATTATCTTTATTACGAAGTGTGAAAGTTCCGACTCTTCCAAGGAAACAGATAGATGGCCATCTGCAGAACTTATCAAGTCACGATACGCCGTGTAAATCATGAGACACAAAATATCATCATGATGTAGACAGCTAAGACTGACCTGTGCGCTTGGATTTATGCCGCCAGGCGAATCTTTTAAATTCCATTAAAGTTTCACTCTTTTTGAGTGGCTCACGCAGATGTTATCTCATATAAATTTTAACAATTTTAACATACTAAGCTATGTTTGTTTTGTCTTTTTTAATGTAGTGTACACACCTATGTTCTTAAGCATGTGTATCATCTCCAAACCATACTATTAATCCATTTGACTTCACCCTTGTTGAGTGTCTAAAATTGATTCTGTCTCCTATTGAGATTTATTTTTAACAATCTAATCTACATTTTAGAATTTGTTGTGTTATTTTATTTTAGTACTTTGCAGATTTTTGCAGGTGAATTATTTGGTATTACTGTCCCTCATGGTGATTTTTACAAAAAAAATATTATATTCTTCAAGGCCCTAATGATCTCACTGTGTCGACGGGCCTATACACTATAATAATAATAATAATAATAACAATAATAATAATATGTGTGCCAGTGTAGTTTGGTGTCAGTTCGTCAGGGATTAAGCACAGCTTATTTAACCTGCACCAGTGATAATATGTTCTCTCCCAAGAGGTATTCCATTTTACCATTAATTCAAAGGCTCTACTATACACACCCCTGGGAATATATTTTCGTTGATGCTTGGCCAGTCCTAATGAGCGATTAGAACAATTCACAGGTTCAGTTTTAATTAATTCTGTTTACCTTGACAACACTACACGCCAATCCAGTGCAGTGTTCCATTAACATAGTATACCGTATTATGATAGTTTATGAGTGGCCAAGTGCCATATAAGAACAGTTTGACCACATACCCGCCAGCACCAACACGGTGTATAGTAATTTGTTAGTCGGGATTACTGTAATAAAATCAAGCTGCTAGTAAATAATGTATACTACTCTTAGTTTGTGACATAACAAGAATTAACCTGCACATACAAGAACGTCCGTCTCTTCTTGCATGATTTGTCGGTGACGGGGAGGTCCAGGATCGAATACTGAATGAGTCTGCAGAGATTATTTTGCCTAAATGATCATCTAGGCTCATTCCATCTGGATTCGGATAAACGTCGTATAAATTCTAGCTTCCTCATTACGGACAGGTTCAGTAGGATTATGGTAATAAGGACCATATTTGACAATAACAAAAGTTACCAAACCGCATTTAATATAGTCATACGAGACGTCATGTGATATTAAGCTATCACGTTTGATGGATAATATAAATACCTATAGAATAATACAAATTATAGAAAGATTAAACCTATGTTGACAGCAAAAATGTTTGCTATAATCGTACTATGGCAAGACGCGGGGCTAAAAATAAACAAAGATTATCTTGTCCATTATAATTTTTTTTATTTTCCTGACTCTCATAGAACAGTAGAGCAAGGAAATACTGCTTGCTGTCCACACCAGAGCTCTTGGAAGGCATGAGGTTTCGAGCCGACGTTTATAAAACATCCTCCCGCCTTACACCCCTCAACCCCCCCC
>CABFVX010002070.1:48880-61690 GCA_902151425.1 Timema shepardi | reverse complement strand
AGTGGTTAAGAGGCTCCTGATTGCATTTCCAACATCGTATTTGGTGGAACGTGGTTTTAGTGTGGTCAGCCTACTTCTCTCCAAGCAAAGAAATCGACTCCAGATTACTAAGCGTGGTGATTTAAGACTCATGTTAAGTGACATTAAGCCAGACATTGGACAACTAGTATCATTTCATCAAGCTCATCCATCACATTAAGAATTTACACAATAGTGATGTACTCTACCTATTTACTAAATGTGGTATCTAATAATATGTAGTATTTAATAACTTTGAAAAGATTATCACTGGATCAAGCTAATCAATCATGTTTAATTAAATATACATAATATATTTTTATTTTAAATAAATATTCAATTAATAATTGTTCCATCCTTGAATTTTATTGCTATTTTATTGTGAGTATTGATTTTTTAGATTAAAGGATAGGGGGCACTGGGCATGAGTTTTTGGAACCGAGGGGGCAGTGACTCATAAAAGTTTGGGAACCACTGGTCTAGCACAGTATAAAATAACTTACATTAATATCACAAGTGTGCATTGATACAAATCATTTAGTTGGAGTATGTATAAGTAATTAACAGATGTCATTTAAATAAACCGTGTGTGAAAAAACAGCCATCAAAAGTTATCTTTCTTTAATTATATTAAATATACCGTTCTAATTAGTGCTCGACCACGGAGCTATAGACAGCTGGTTAAACGGTATATTTTCCGTACAGTGATGATAGGCGCTCGACCACGGAGCTATAGACAACCTAAACATGATCACAGCATTATTATATAAGGGAATTAATACATAGTGTTTCAATCGACGCCCAAAGCGAGGCGATTGATCCAAAGTGTTACAATCACTCTTGCATCTGGACTGTCAAAGAGAGGGAGGTCGAAGTTTGAATCCAAGTCGGGTTTACTGAGGGTCATTTTACTCAATGATTTTCCATGCAAATTCGGATACACTTCCTTTAAATTCAACCTTTCTTATTTCTAACACATGGGTGTAATTAGTATATGTGCTTATAACCTGAACTTGGGGTATGACGTAGCGTTAAAAATAAGTTTTAAATGAAAGAAAATAATTTCAAAAACTAATAAAACAATTTTTTCTTGGTGTGTTAGGAGATGTAAATACTTTCAAGCAGTTGGACGACAACCCCAAATGATCAAAATTTAAAAAAACCCATTGAAAATCCAAAACTAATTCAAAGAAATGGGGAGTTCACAATTTATTAAACTAATATAAAAAACAATTCCCGGTGTGGAATAAAATTGAAAGTTGCCTTTCAGGTAAATATATATAACTTACCGGATAACCGAATGAAGTATGAAAGAATGGAATATAAAAATGAAAAACCGAGACAAGACCATGATATAAATTTAACTATTTTCTGTGTGGATGAAAATTTAAATTTCACCGGAACGTAAAAATGACCATATCAAATAACCAAGCAAGTCTTTAAATTTCAAAATGGGAATGTGAGAACCGAAAAAGGGTTGGGGCGGGGGTGAAAGTAGCTTAAAGTTTCTCCAAAGTTATTAAAAAATATACCTTTTTTTTGAAGAATAAAATTCAAATTTGGCAAATTGGAAAGTTTGGAATTTAACAGTGTTTTCCCTCTCATGTCAAGGTGGGATGTAAGGGGACGCGAGGAAAACGAGTGTTTTTCCCGTTTTTATAGCAAATAATTTTTTGGACAAAATAAATAAATTATTGCTTCAGTACAAACATGGAATTTAATTTTCTTCACAAGGTGATCTCGACAATTTTTTAATATCTTTCAAGGGTGTCATGGAATTTAACGGCAACTTTTTTTTTCGTTTAAAAAGTTTGTTAGCTAATGCCACCATGCTCGTGACAGATATTTAGAAACTGTTGATATCAACAGGTGAGGAAAATTAAAATCTATGTTTGTACTGGAGCAATATTTTATTTATTTTGACAAAAAAAAAAGTTTTTCCATTGAAACTGCAAAAACACCAGCCTTTTCTCGCGTTCCTTTTCATTCCACCTTAAGGCTATACTATTCAGACAACGAATTTTGTTAGTAACGAGAAACCAAATCTCTCACTTTTGACTTTATGTTTTAGGTGCAGAATTTGTCAAATGTTTAAATTCCATGACATTTCTTTATTTTTGATTAAATTCCCTTATATTTCCCTGTTTTCTATAACATCAATAAATTCCTTGACTTTTCCACCTTTTCCTTGTCTATAGCCACCATGTAACAAGGGGTCCTGAAAATGGATGAAAGGCGGGGCCTCAAAATTGCTAAGCTAATAGGGAGAGGCGGGGAGGGGAAAATCGGTGTGGTAGACAGTTTTAATTTTATATAAGCAAACGAAAAACCTAAAAATAAAAAAAGCAAAGACTATCTTAAAGGGGATCCGCAGCGTTGCGATTAACTAGCTAGATATCAAAGGATAATCTAGCGCCTATATAGAATCGACATAATTATTAAAATAAACAACTACTGATGAAACAGCTCGGTAACCGTTGTTTTTTGGGAAACCATGATGCTCATTTACTCATTGTGGAGGGCTAGGAGTGGTATACTGCCCCCAACAAAGAGAGAACAGAGATTAAAAAGAGACCAAAAAGAGAATGAAAAGAGAACAAAGCGTCAAATGCTCAATCCAGTCAAATTTTTGCAACAACTTAAAAAAACAAATCCCCCAACCAAAAGGGGCCGGTTGAGAGCAGAAAAAGATTAAATACATATATATGTATACACACACATATATATATACATACATACAAATACATACATGGTTTATCCTTTGGTGTTTTAGGCTAAGTTTTATTTGATTCTGGTCCTGGATGGAGAATGGCCTGTTAGTTATTAAATAAAAATAATGATTGGTCTACGTTTTATCAAATGAAATGCTAATTTTTGGGTATCTAAAGCACAAGTATGATAAAAAAATATTTTTTTTTCAACCTTGATCAAGAAAAATATGTAGTGAGCTAACGTTTATTCCTGAAAAAAGACAAAAAAACTCACAGCTACGACTATTATTTACAAATTAAAATAAAAAATAAATCAAGAATTCTTATGTTTTTTGGCGAAGAAAGCAAGTTCAAACTTTTTTTTATCAAAAATTTTTCGAAGAGTTTTCCACATTTTTGAGCTTTTGCTGCTCAGTTTCACGCATATTTTTAACGCCCTCAAACATACTCTGTGCAACAATAGCATCTTGAAAATTCCTTTGTATTGCTCTTTGCAATCATTCATTGGCTTCTTTGAAATCAGATGCTTTAGAAGTTGCCTAATGATCCTTTTTTTGTCTGTGATATTTTACTTTCTAACTCACCAATTTTTTTCTTGGACTCATAATTTTAAATTTTGATTTATTGAGCACTTTAAGGTACAAAAAAATGGAGAGAAAAGAGACTTATTCTGTAAAACGAGAGTATAAGAGACTAACCCCCCAAAAAGAGATTCCTAGACAGCTCCTAGGCCTGACTTTGTATCTATAATTGTATTTTATTTCATTTTCGTTCTTTAATAAACAATTATACTATTTTTTCCAACGTTTTTCTGTAACAATAACTATCACTTCGCTCGCCTAATCTTATGGTCAAGCTTAGTCAACAATGAGTTCGTTTGTTAACTCAATTTGGGGGCCAGGTAGGATTTTTGCAAACTTAATTTATTTTTAGCACCTTATCTTATTACCCATTCAGGTTAAACGCATGTGTATTAATCACGCTAATGGGTTAGGGATTAAGAAGGTTGAATTTAAGAGATGTGTATCCGCATTTGTGTGGAGAGTGAGAACCATTTAGTAAACACCACACTCAGTACACTCGATCGGGATCGAACCACTATCTCCCCGTCATCGGTAGTCTAGTCTATTACGAGAGAGACGCCTTAGACAATGCGGTCTCAAAAGAGAGTTTCTATTTATTAATTTCCATAGATGGGTTGGTATTGCCATAGTTAGTTCAGGATTGTTCAAGGAGGAACTAATAAGGTTAGTCACCGGATATTTAACGTCCTAAGTTAACATAATTTTGATGCGACTTATCGTCCCAAGAACGGATCAAACTATTAGTATTTTATAAATGCCCTTTCCATGGAAATTGGACTGTAAGCTAGTTTCACGTTCTTTGGGTTGAAAACCACTGCCCTAGTGTAGGAAGTCAGAAATGCAATTCTCGTCTCCTGAGTAAGAATCTTACGGACGACCTGTTGATCCCCGCCATTAGTAGAGAGGATGCCATAACGACTGACGCTGCAAGAATTGGGTCGTCGCTCGCAACCTCGAGCCTGGCCTGCCTTGCTCTCCTCCACACCAGTTTATCGATCCTCGCGCACGACCCAGATTGAGGAGGCAGGAGGGGGTATCACCAAGGGATCCCCTGCAAGACTTGGGGCAAATGCCTTGTTGACTTTAGCTTTGATAGTCCAATGGTCTAAGGCGTCACACTTGCAATACAGACAGATATACCGGGGTTAGAATCCCAATCTTATGTAAGGAGGGTAATAATTTATAAATGGGTCCCCCACTCCCCCCCAATCTTCTATAAAAATGTAGGGACATTTCCTCTAAATTTTATCTTCCCATACTAACTCTACTAGCGTAATTGCATATAGCAGCGCCACCACTATTTTATTAATATACAATTATCTGTCTTTTCAAACCTTTCCACATTTTTTATGTACCGCATCTTACTACCCCTACTGTGTGACCTGCGCACTTTCTGAGGGTGGCGCAGATTGTAACCTAATGTCCCTATTGGGCTAATTAGATGACGTGATAAACAGGTTGAAATTTAAATTGAACACAAAATAAATGTTTAACAATGGATAAATTTTATTAAAAAACAAAAATAACAAGAATTAGGTTTTACAATCATATTAAAAAATTATAAGTTTGAGGCTTGTTGCAAAATTTAAGACTTGGTTGAAGTTTATGTTTTGATGTAGCTACAAGGGCTGAGCAGGCACCAGGCTAAAGGTAGAAGTTTTCTAAAGGAGAAAACAATTAAGTAGTTATTAACAAAAGGTATCGAACAAGATATACATATAACATATAAATTTTAGTCAGTTTGCTTGACTGGGTTTTAAGATAATATCCTTTAAACATTTCGGATAATGATAAACAACAGAAAGATCTTTAGATAACAGCGGTCGATGGCTAATAAACAGGTGTCAACAAAATAGTACTATGGCTGGTGTATTTCCCTTTCGGTACTGACAGAGCATTCAATAGTACATAAAATTCTAATAGCAATTACACTAAGAGCAACACCAAACAATAGGAGCCAAACAACAGGTAAAGACAAAGGGGTATTATTTGCGCGGACCCCACTATGACTCAAGTGGAGTTCCACGGGTTGATTACCGAAGCTACTACTGCACGTGAAGCGTGACTATTAGACCAACTCAAGACATAGATTTCCATTAACCCAATTGTGATTTGGAAAACAAGACAGACAGCCTGGTTGTAGCCATCCAATTATTAAACAGATGCACTTGACGTCCACGGCGTCATGAGAAACATTGGTTCAAAATAAATTAGTGGAACTTGTGGAAGTTAGCAAGTCTATGACTAAGACATTACTACTCTATACGCCAAAGGTTCATAATGTAAAGATTGTATCATAAGGATACAGGGAAAGATAGTAGCTAGGACTGATATACTGAGTAAAAAATGAGACTAGTCCTTCAGACTGCAGGACACGATATTTTACCAATTAACTGAAACTCTTTCATCTTGAAGTCAACAAGACATGAAATGAATTGACTGTCCATTCGACATGATATTAAACTAACAAAAAATTGGCTTCGACAGAACATATCAAAATGTCTAGATATACAATGCCTAGTTTTTGGAACAAATCGAAAATTATTAAAATATTGATATTTAATTGTAGCTGTCCAATTTGTCTGATTGACACGCTACAACTGGTTATACGCTTATGTACTAATTGCGCTAATGGCTTTAGGGATAAGGAAGGTTATAGTTAGAGGAAGTGTGCCCGCATGTGAGTGGAGGGAGAGTGTAAAATCGTTTTGGAAAGCAGCCTTCAGTACACTCAACCGATATTCGAACCTCAATCTCTCCGTAATCGGCAGTTTAGTCTACTGCAAGAGTGGCGCTTAAGACCAGACAGCCACCGAGGCGGCTAAACAAGAATTAATATATTTAATGAAATATAGGCTACTATTGATATGTCATACCGTTGTTATCTAAACCGATGTTTCAAGGCAAGGGAGAGGGGGGGGGAGAGGGTAAATAATACGTGTTTAAATAAGGATGATTATTTCTTCAGTTCGCTTTTCTTTAACACTCAAATATCAACTATCCAGTGCTTGCAGTTTTATGTCCCATATTTACAAATATTTTAGATTTGTTTTAAATTACAGTGAAATTCTCGTATTCTCCCAATATTTTCTAGGCGGAAAAGATTTTATATGCTTTCCCACCCATCCCTGTTTTCTTGCGTCGCAGCTATAGTTGTGAGAAGGAAAATTTTTGCTTAATTTTTATTTCCGGGAAATGTTTGATTCGGAAAATTAAAAATTATAAATATTATGGCTAACATTGGTGGTGATGATTGGGGTAGTATATACTTATAGGCCAAACGGGTACTGAGACGAGGTGTATGAATTAATCAACTATTTATATATATTTTATTTAATGTATTTATTAGCTACGTATGTCTATATATCATCAAACGAGTTATAAGAAAACTATACTCGGGAGTTGAAACTATGGTGTTTGATGTATTCTTTAATATTAATTTTTTTTTTAAGTTACTCATTATTTCAATGTGTCAATAGCTCTTCAGAGACAGTGAAGTTATATTTTTTAGTTAACAGTTTTTACTAGTTTGGATAATCTAAGCCAGTACTCACAAGATTTAAAGTATCGAGATTTGAGAAGCTCCGTCCTCACAGGGATTATTAAATGAAGTTTCTCAAAAGGTGGTTGAGGTGGTTGAAGGACGTTTACAGTCACACGTTTCAATTATTTTTTTGATACCTTAAATAGTGAATGCACACCTCTCAACGATCTTTGATCACGTTCGAGGTCCTAAGCCAGTACTGTACTGCTATTAAAATGTCTCCCCCCCCCCCCTTTCCATCCTACATACACACATGTAAACATAAATAATATGTATAAGTTATATATAGCTGTGTACCTCTAAGTAGGCTAAGTATTTATTTAACGAATTATGACTTAGTGAATGTATGTTTGTGAACAGTTTTAATGGCAATATTGGCCTTGAGCCTCGGATGTAGATGAGATGCATGTTAAGTTATAATATTCTTGAAGACCGTACATATTTAAAATAAATATTATAAAGAAAAGAGTCCAGACATGTTAATGTCGTGATAATTCTTCCAGCTATACAGACGCTAATATGAATGTAGCCGATCAGGTACGAGCCCCGGCCCTCCCGGGTCAAAGTCCGTCCCCCTCCTGTCGATATTATGTGAACTACGAATGAGACGTGACGACCGGAAGCGACCCCCGGAGCGCAGAAAGTTGATTGCGATGCAAGGAAATAAAGGCGGTTCCCTTGTTCTCAGTGAGGCAGTGAGAGGTGTCACCAACTCCCGTGGCCACGCGAGGGGTGAAAGTTGGCAGTACCACTTTGTCCGACCCGAACCTGGAGAGAGAGCTTCATAAAATACTCACGCATCTTTAACAATTATACAAATAAGAGCACAGTGGGTCGATGGAGACGTGGGCTATGGTGTCAGGCTACCTGATCTGGTTTGCTGGCCAAATGTACTGATGGTAGTTTTTCCCTAATTAGTTTACCATTCTCCCTCCACCTAAATGCGTGTGTATTTCCGTTGCAATATTACCCTCCTTATCTTTACTCCTTGCGGACAAGTAGTGAGACGCGGTGGGTAGAAAAATGGTAGTGATACACATTGGTGGGAATGGAGACCAAGGTGTCAGATTCATCTTGTCTGGTTTTCCAATGACAGAAAGGTCCGGGTTCTTATTCCGACCAGATTTAATTATATAGTGTTTTTTTCCTAAATGGTTGCCAACTCTCCTTCAACTCAAGTTCGGATATATTTACTCTAAATCATATCTTCGTTATCAGTTGTCGCCAATCAATTGGTGTAAAAATACAAATAGCTCAGAAAAGTAGTAAAATGGAAAGCAATATAAAAAACACATGGTAAAACGACATTTATAAAAGCTAATCAGCTTACTTTGTAGCTATATTTACACGTCAATCATGTGACTTGCAGGTGTCACATTTAAAAGATAATATCAAATCCTATATTATAATAATAATTTTGTAAAATGTTACCAATATTGACTTTAAAAACATGTGTTTATATTAAACTGGCCTTTAAAACGCGTTCTTACCGCAAAGTCCGAAAACTGTTGTTTCACGCTAACACACCAGTTTGTCTGACGCCTTGCCAATCCTGGCGCACGCTCCATCACCGATAGATTAGTTAAACCCTCTCAACCATCGCTAGCACAATGTGAGACCGTCACATGGAATATTTCCAGCAAGTCGACTGAATAATGTGCGCTTATTTTTACTTTGGTGAGTCCACACGAATTTTTTAAAGACAAGGTTATTCCGGAATTGTATCACGAGACTAAATTAATAATCCCATTCTTCGTTACTACTCGAGTCCTTAATTCCTATTTGTTTTTATCTATATTTTTTACTTATTCTTTGTTTCAATTTTTTTTTTAATTCTTAGCTCACAGGATTTGGATCCCTATAGCTATTCTTAAACCTAAACTAATGTAATTCTAACCACACTTAAACCTAATGCAGTTTACATCATTCACATTCGGGGATGTCACACGTTGTCCCTGTGGTTCTAGAGAAGAATTTACCTAGATGGTTTGTTTCCGCTGGCTGCACTGGGTTGCTGCCGCCCTCTCAAGGCCGCTGATGGATCGTGTGCCCACCAGTTTCGACTATAAGCCAACATTTGTTCCCAAATAGGGCAAACACATGGGGTTGGGCCTTAGAGCTCTTAGGGCTGCTTCCACCATCTCTTCTAACTTCACCTGTACCTTATGTTTTCCTTAAGGAATAGCAGGGCCACGTCCCGATATTAGAATTTCGGAGGACATCTCCAGGCTACCCGGAGCTTGGTCCATGTTTTAAGAAGGTCGCATTCCTCCCCTGTCGTGTGAGTCGTTCAAAGTATAAATTGTGTCCTTTGGGTCCGGGTATCCCAACTTAATATCAGAAAGTTAGTTTTTTTTTATCAAACTCTGTATTTGTCCGCAAAAGTCCATTCTTTAGTATGTGACTACGGGTCAGTTTCATAGACTGAGTACGCCTCAAGTGCGACACTAAACTAAATACAGGAAGCCCACCTAAACAATAATTCCATTCGAGTTTCGAGTTAACGTGGTTGTCCTCTTGTATTTAGTATAACACCGAACTTGAGAGGCGTATTCAGTCTATGAAATTGGACCCAAAGTCCCCGTGCCTACCGGTGTACTACTTATAAATGTGCATGAACTATTTTATACCGAGTTTATCGATAGCAAATGAAATAAAAATAAGCTGTTTTTTTTTAAATCTCGCAGCAAATACGTATATTCAATTTCCAAAGCTATTTCAGTTTTATTGAAAGCTAAAGGCTACATTATGTATACTTTCGGAGGAGATTTGCACAAAAAGTATTGTTTTACGCTAGTAAAATTGACAAAACTTTTCAGTTTAAAAAGATGCCATACTTTTTATTAAAAATTTATCATCTGCTTTTTTTCTGGGTAAAATTGGGGTCTCTCCTATCACGCTGATAAATTATCAGCCAATGAATTTAGTATTAGATATGTTTTAGAAACCAATTTAAGGCGTGAGCTAATGTAATCAGTTGGATGAAAAAATGAAAATTAGGTACTACTAAAATAATGTAAGATTTCCCATCAGTGGGAGAGCACGAACAGGATAACTTTATTAGAAAATGCTATAGGGCCTACTAGTGAACTATTATTGTAACGCAGTGTTGCTAAGGTTCGGCGATGAGACGATGTTATTTGGGAGGTCAAACACTCCTTGAATATCAATTTTAACCAAAATTGTTAGAGCAATTAAAATTTAAAACATCGGTCAAATATCCTTAATATAAGGGATTGGGTAAAAATAAAAAAACTTCACATATAAAATCTAGATATACAGTTTAAATGAAATCCATTAAACCGTTTCAAATCGGTAGCAAGAGACATATAAAAATTAAAAATCCAAAATTCACTTTTTTGGGTTTAAGACACAAATAAAACGTAAAGATTCATCATACTCTTGAGTTCAAAAATATTCACTCCTAAGCCCCGTCCAGACTTGAACAGAACAACAAACATGTTCGCGACAAGTGTGGATGTTTTTTCCGAATATAACATTGTGACAAAATGTATTCGTTGTTCTGTTCGGCCCCGAACCGCCAGTTGTCGGTTTTCGCCCGTCGCATTAAAGTATGTTCGTGTTCGGTCTTGTTCTAGTCTGGACGCCTCCACGAACATTCAGTCAGTGGCCGGACAGCAGAGGAGTCACATGTGTGTTTTGATTTTTATAAGTCTACATCTATCTTTTGGCGATTGTATTTCTTAAGAGTATGTGTTGAATTAATAATAATAATAATCTCATTATTCTAACATATTGGAGAATAATGTAGTGGCCAAAAGAAGTTATAATTAAGCTCATATATCTCCATACGCCACACCAGGTAATCAGGAATCCTAAGGATTTAGATCACTATAATTAAATAAAAACCCGTTTGCGTGGAGGAGATTGGGGCCATGATGGACAGGGACGGGAACGAGTACAGTTAAAAAAAATGGAAAGTACGTTAGCCGCCCTTAGAAAGGAAAACAAAAATAGAAAATAATAAAGATACCATCGGTACAGGAAAAGCTAAGAAATTATATACAAACTATTATTTATATATACATAATCCTTTTTTGTAGGTTACATATTACTTGACCTCGGTGAGCAAAATACGCCCTAAGTAGGGTACTTAGGGACAACTAGGGGTAGATTTTTTTGCACCGCGTCTTACTACCTGTTCAGGTTATATGCCTATGTACTAATTACACTAATGGGCTAGGGATGAGATAGGTGTAATTTAGAGGAAGTGCACCCATATTTGAGTGGAGAGCATAGGGAAACCATTTAGGATAAACCCCTTCACTGCACCCGACTGGGATCTAACTCTGATCTACCCGACCTCGGCAGTCTAGTTTAACACTAGAGTGGCGCCTTAGACATTGCGGCCACCGAGACGGGCAGGAAAAGGGCTAAAGAAATCCTTTTTTACCTGATTTTCTGTTAGTGATGTTGCATAATTTTTACCTGTTGCTAATTTCCCAGTTGGCTTATTTCATTTTACTAATACGACTTAATAGACTGATTGTTCCCAAATTTGAATTTACAGAAACTTTTTTTTTACCAAATAATTTGGAAATTTGTTTTTTTTATATATATCTTTAGTGTTTAAGCTTTCGTTTTTTAAAAAAATGCTGAAAATTGGTTTGGTAGAACGACTAGAATCATTGTAGAAAGTAATCGCTTCACAGTTTAGATAAAGTTCAATTTTTGTAATAAAGGCCTTTAAAAAAATACAAACCTATTTTCTTGCGGCAAACATTGATAACATTTTACTATTATTAGTGTTAATTTATAGGTATTAATATTATCTCTAAAAAGTGACCAATGAAGATCACATGGCATGGTTTGACGTATGAATATCGTATGTGAAAGTAGATCTAGTTACTTTTCTAGCTTGATAAGGTTCTTCCAATGAAAATTAGACTGTTTGGACAAGAAAAAATAAACCAACTAATCTGAAGTAAAATAAACAACAGTAACGTGCTAAAAATGTCTAACTTACCAAAGGCGCGCAAGATACAGTTAATCATGTACCGCAAGACAACCTTATATAAGTTTTACAGTGAGTGTTGTAAACAGTAATAAAAAACATAGTGAAGCATGCAAACAAACAACCTGTCCAAAAGGTACAAATTATAGTGTGTGCAAAATAAACCACAGGAAATTTACAAAAGCACTTATTTCAAGCTAAGCACTTTTCATCCATAACAAGACTATTCAGAAAAACATCAGTCTTCTTATGTAATCGAAATAACAATTTAAGGCATAAATACATTAAGACATGCTTACTCATGAATTATCTAGACTAGATATGAACAAATGAAAAGCTAAACAATACTTTATAATATGATTACGTCTTTATTACATGTTTTATGCTTAGAAATTGAAGCGTAGGCAAGAACATGGTCACGGTTTACAAACGACATATATAGATTCTTCAATAACGCAGATATCTTTAATCAGGGTGGCTACAAAACTTTAATTATAAAATTCCAGATTTTCCAGAAAAAGTTTAAAAACTTCAGCAAAACTTACTATATAACATTTTACCATTTTTCTTGGTGAATGTGAGTTTTTCCGTTCATTGTAATACACACATATTTTCTAAAAATCCTAAGCTACATTTTTAGTAGGTTATTTCTCCAGTATTTGAGGTTTTCTCTTGTATTTGTGTCGCTGTGTAAATGTGTTACTAACAAACCTTGCGCGCGCGCGCGCGCGCACACACACACACACACACACACACACACACACATATGTAAGAAATAATTATTTGGAGGGAGAAGGACGTATTGAACTGAAATTACAATTTAAAGAAAACTCTAAATAACTTCAAGAGGCATCTAATTTTGAAGAAAAAAAATCCAGACGATGACGATGATGAAAAAGGGAGCTTGATGAAATTTCAGTCTCCCCCCCCCCCCCCCACCCACCCCTTCAGCTGGTTATTGTCTCCCCCTCGTGGGTA
>CABFVX010002070.1:37027-48790 GCA_902151425.1 Timema shepardi | reverse complement strand
CCCCCCCATACCCCCAATGGAATTGTCTAGGCATTCCAGTGGTTTAAATGTCTAAGTGAAAAGCCAGTCAAGTATTTAAATTTCCTGACTTTTTCATATTTTTGATTATAGCCCCTGATATTTCCCTGTTTTCCCAAATATCGGAAATTTCCCTTATTTTCCAAATTTTCCTTGCATGTAGCCACCATGTTAAATATTATTTTCTCGCTGACAAAGCTTTTGATTTTGTGATAAATAAAAAAATGAAATACTGAGAGCAGATGTGTGGCATAGAGAACAATTATATTATCTTCAAATTAATATTCCACAATATGAAGTACAAAATCTTTCTAGATGAGTCGACAGAAGGCCTACCTATCTACATTTTTTTTAGCGCCGCATTTAATTACTCTATCTTATCTGCATATGGTTGTAATGGTAAGAAGGGCTTTATTTAAATGAAGTGTACTCGCATTCTGGTGGAGGGAGAGTGGAAAACCATTTTGAAAAAACACCCTTAATACCATCAAACGAGATTCGGAACACGATTTTCTCATCATCGGCAGTCTAGTCTACTGTGAGAGTATTGCCTTAAAACATGCGGCCAGCAAAGAGGGTTACAGACATTTTCAATTCTTTCTAATCGAATCTATGGTGCCCAATCCACAACCACTTCAGATTAGTAAAAGTTTATAGAATTGTGTTCAAATAAACTATCATTGTTTTTAGAGAAAGAAGGACCAAATTTTTTGCTTAAAAAAGTGTAGTAGGTATTTCTTTAAATTGAAATGTATATATGCATTCGCATTTTATAGCCTAATAATAGTTATAGGTCACACTACTCTAACCATTATGCGTAATTAATTTTCCCTGCGTTATGTAAAATAACAACTATGCCATTAAATAATTTAAAGTGGCCAACTGGCGATTAAACGTTCAGGATAGAGATTCCCAGAGCCATTCATTAAAAAAATTACAAATTACTGTCGTGGAGTAGTAACACTTTTCTTATCTGTCACAGCTCATACATATATAAGCACAGTAAAAAGTGTTTGTTCAAATGCAGCCAGCTCAGGACATATTTAGGAACAGCTTATATTACTATGTTTAGAAAACTAAACTAAATATAGTATACAACTTACTGACTCAATACTTTATTTACACCCTTCATCACAACATTGGCCCACTAGGGGGGGGNAACTACCCCACTGAACACTAAACCTCACAACCCGGGGAACTACCACCTGAGACCCGCGTCAGTGGCCGCATGGTCTGAGGCACTGCTCTGGCAATAGACTGGACTGCCAAAGACGGCGGAAACGGGGTTCAATCTCGGTCGGGTGTATTGAGGTTTTTTCCCCTAAATGGTTTTATAATCTCCCTCCATGCAAATTCGGGTGCAACCTTCCTCATCGTTCCATATTTTGGGGAACTGCGTATAACATAAACAGGTAGTAGGACGAGGATCTTAATAAATGTTCAATGAAATTGATCAAAATTAAGTTTACTCATAAAAACAGACACATAATCTTGTTAGTCACAATAAATACTTTTTGTATTACTATATATATTTTAAGACGGATTGTTAGAATATTTTTAACAAATTTCAAATTTTCAAAATTGAGTAATTTGTAGACCACCTCTAACTTATTTTAATTTGTAAAAATAAAAAGTATTCTCATTTATGACCAAATGGTGTACCCGTTCTTCGCACGGGGAATCTATAATGTAGTTTTGTTATTTTTAGTATATAAAATAATCCACAATCTAAACAAATCATAAATTATGTTTAAACATTAATCCATTATTGGTTTAAATTGTGGTACAAAACGCGAAAGTAAGCTGACTAGTACACAATGTCAAAAGAGAGTTATGATCTGAACATATTTAAAAAGCTGACATTTATTTTGAAGATTAAACTATAACTTCTTTATACACAATATGTTTACACTTTTTTCCCTTAGTGCCCTATTTACCCTTTCCCCCGTGTTTACGCTTTCTACACCGTTTAACCTTTACACTTTTTCCCCTTATATCTCTTTAAAGGATTTTTACTCTTTTTACATATTTTAATTTCTTTTACTTCTTTTAACCACTATACCATGTTTTACGATTTATTTTTTGCTCTTTTCACCATTTTTACTCAATTGTGCCCTTTGTTTTTTTGGCAATGTGGGACACTTTTGCTTTTTTCCACTTTTGTTACTATTGTTCTTTTTGATTATATTTACATATTTATTAGAAATAAATCCCAAAATTTAACATTATTAATATAATGTGAGTAGAAAAGTTTTTGTAGATACCAAACTCTTCTTGTTTACTCTCAATGGCAAACAAACTTCCATGGCCACAAGACTACATGTTGTGTTGTAAAGCTTTCTCGCGGCGTTGATTTTATTTTTATTTTTTAGATTCTTAATTAATTTAAAAAAATTCTAATCAACATTTCAAAATTCTGGCTTTGAGGTGCACATATTCGTGCACAGGGCCTCCTAATATTAAAATTCATTCCTCCACCAAAGACATATATGAAAATCTATTTCCATATTGTATATATTTCAAACTCAAGCTTCTAAATCGATTTCAATTTTTTTAAATTTGTTTAAGTAAGCTACCCTTTTCATTCATTTATTTTAGAAAAATAAAGACACATTATTAATGATCGTGTAAAAGAGTCCCTCGATGGCAATTATGAACAAAATCGTTACAACTATTTAAAAAACAAAACAAATTTTACAATACCCTTAAACAAAATGCTATCCAATAAACAAGTATGCAGTGCAATTGTCATGTCAAACACTCAAAAGATACCCATTAACCATATCGTTAGTCATTTTTAAATCATTTCTAAATTTGAAAGTCAGTCATCAGTTAATTAAATACCCATAAACCAGTTTTTATCCTATAAACAAGTACACAGTGTTATTTGTCATATATATACATTTAAAACAAAATCGTTAAAGCCAGTTTCAAAAAATTTGTAATTTAAAAAGATCCATAAAAATCTAAATAACAAATTTGAATAAAATCCATCCAACCGTTTTGGACCTGTAGACAGGGACGAAAAGATATAGAGACAGACAAAGGGACAAACAAAATGGTAAAATCCACTTTTTTGGGTCCGGGTTCACATAAAAAGTAGAGAATCATCATAATTTCAAAATACATTTTTTTCACGATCACAATACTTTCTATTGACATGAGAATATAATTGTACACACACACACACACACACCAGTGCTCAATTCTGATGTCTCGTGCCCGGGTCTTTGTTCTTTATTTGTCTGAGAGGACATCATTTACCGTTAGTATGAGTTTAAAAACGTAAAAAGGAAATACGGCATTACATGTAACACCGAAGTTACCGTTCTTGTGGACAAGCGGTTTGAAATGAGAACCCATTCGGAGGTTTAGGATGCTTTGGCTCGATTCCAGCTGGCGCCTCAACTAACTTGGTATTCGTATGAAAGTACCGTGCTCCACGTCTTGTTACTCGTCCGCACTAATTGCATATTTACACAAGGTAAGGATTATGAAGGTATACTTGAGAGTAAATGTACCTATATATGCGTTGAAGAAGAGTGGAGAGCCATTTATTTAAAAAAAACGTTAGTACACCCGACCGGAATTTGAACACGACATCAAAGTCACCCAAAATCCATACAGGACGACATTTTCGCCTTAGTTTAAGTCTTTCGGTGTGAATGACTAAATAATTAATCTTAGAGAAGAGGATTAATCTTTGGAACTGTATCAACTTTTGCCTTCAGTGTCGATATAAAAGTGATCAAAAGTGTGTAGCCTTAACGGGTCACGGATACCACCCGCGCGGCCACTTCTTCTGACCTACCGGTTAGACGAAACGATGACCCTCCGTCACGCCAAAGAGAGACTACAACGCCCGACACGCGCAGATGCACCGAGGCGTCAAATAAACCACACCAGATGTCCGAGAGATACCGCGCATCCCACTCGGTCGTAACACCACGAGTAACAAGGCGACGCGAATAAAAACTGGCTATTAAAAATAAGTAGCAATCATACACGAGATACTGACATTTCTCGAACAATATTCCAACGTTTATGGTCGTCTCATTCTAACAAATAAACATTAAATAAAGGCTCATGACTGTATATAAAAAATAAAGAATTATGAAGACCGGTACTGGTGGTCCCCCAGTATAGGGAGTTGCTATCGCAATATACTAGATTGTCGGTGACTGAGTGGTTGAAGTTCAAATCGCAATCGTCTGAGGATGGTTTTCCACGTGTAATTTAACGACATTTTTTTATCTTCTCGTTAATCTTATGTGGGTGCACTTTATCTCACTTCACTCCTGATCCGCACCCCCTAAATTAGGGCACTAAACAGTAATGTGTAATCGCTTGAAAACTTTATTTAAAAAAATGCATTGGATCCAGTTCTCGAAGGTATTAATTTTCATTAAAAAAAAAAGGATAAGAATACGCGAAAACAATCAATAACTCGTGAATTTAATCGTAATAAATTCTGTCACAATACTTGTATATAACTTATATTTAAATAATTAAGGAGAAATGGTAAGAAAGGGAAATACCATTGACACTCAGTTTATCCTATAAGGTAGCGAGCAAGCTTACCTTGCATTATTCTCAATACAATATGGCTTATAAGATAGGCTCATACATGGTGGTAATTCATCAATGCTTCAAGGTGTGGAGTGTACCTTCTTTAACAAAAAAACAGGTCAAACGTCCTGTCTAGGTCAACTGTTGAGTTTAGACGCACATTGAGAAGTAGTGCAGGGCAGTGTAGACGCAGGGGTAGGTATATTATTTAACAAAGGATAGTGTGCACATTGGAAGATATATAGATAGATGCAAGGCAGGTGTGTGTGTGATATATATATATATATATTTCTTAAAATAAATATCCCAGTATTTATACTAGATTTTGAAAAAATCCTTGTGTTTCACCGGGTTTTTTTTTACAGAAATAAAAAATGTCATTGTGCTTTCCCGGTGCGTGAGCATCTTTTAACGGTTCTTTGACCACAATTCGACGATGCACCTCAATGTGGGCGCTACCATTCATTAACACCATTTACAAAAACCTGCCCTGTTTTGTGTCTCCTACGCCAAGCGTGAGAGGTAACAAGCAGCATGCACTACGACCAGAGGATTCTGTCATCCAACCTATTCCAAGTCTTTGAGAATGACGCATAGGAACAAAAACACATCATCATTCGAGGTGATTATGATGAATGGACATTCATTGCGAGGTATACCAGCATCAATCACATTTAAAGTGTGATTACCTGCGTAGATCTCCTTTCCCCCACTTCACCCGTAGTGCCTCGACGCAAATAGCTCGAGTCTAATCTTCAGCAAGAGCCCCGCGTCCAGTGTCGGAGGCACTCCCTCTCATTACCAACATCCCGCGTAGCTTGATGGCGATGGGAGTTTCTCATCAGTTCATTCACAGATATTGTGGTGCAGGGTTGCCACTATTTCCTTAAATACCAAATTTCCTATTCTATAAAACAATTTACATTTTTTCAGACACTTAAAAGTGTATATGGATGACATTTTATTTATCATAAAATTGATCGACGTGAGGTAATGGTGTTTGTAAAAAAAATTATTCTATAGTGTAGATCAATTACATTATATTTATAATACGTATTAAATAGTGTATATGAATGACATTTTAGTCTACTTATAAAATTAATCATTGTAAGGTCATGATGTTTATAACAGACGCATTTGAACTTCTATTTAAAGTTTGTAGTTAAATGTTCCAAATTCACTAATGCTCCATTATGTTTTCATTATTTAAACCAAAATCTCCCCCACTGCCCCCCTCCCCCCGGGTCCTCCTTCTCGGTTCCAATACACCTAGTCACAAACAATTCCTGTGTTTTCTGGGTTGACACTCGCGGTTTTTCAGCCACGTGGCAAGCCTGAATAAGATAGCTGCTAGATGCTAGAGGAATAGATTTACTTTAATGTTCAGAGACAGAATTGGAATTATGAACCTTTTAATGTATGTGATTAGGTTTATTTGGGGGATCTAGAGATAAGTTGACTATTAAGGCAAAGGGTTAATTTTGGAGACTAAAAGCCAAGCCGATTATTGGAGAAAGGGCTGATCTAGATATTGGTACTCTCGGTCTAAAATGTACTTTGGAGCCCAGAATTAAGTTGTAATTAGAGTCCTTGTATCTAAGTGTTATTTTGTGTCTCCAATTAAACCGGCAGTTTTTGCAAACTTTGACTATCAATATACACACATGCCATTATTATGTGTGTAGGCTTATTTAGTTATGACCTATGAAAGTTAAACACGTGGCCCCGTAATAAACATAGAAATTTAAAATTCTAACTTATTGTTTAATATAAAATGTCAAATTATAGCATCACGTATTGTTGAATTTTTTTTAAGACTTAAAAAGTAGTTCGATTTACATTTTAGCGATTGGAGTTTCCAAGTTAAATCGAAAAACTAGCTATACTTTTTTTTTAATTTATATGATCTGTTATATAATTTTTGTAAATTAATTCTTTTTTACACCTTAGTAATGATTGCAAAAAAAAACAACCAGCAAAACACCATTGATATGGAAAGTGACAGCTGAAAATTACACTTCTTGGAGTATGAGTCAATTATAGGGGGGGAAACCATTACATCGCAAGTCCATTACATCGCATGTCCATTACATCGCGTTTTAGGAACAAATACATTGCAGGTCCATCACGTCGCATTTCCCCCACCTCTCTATACCCAGCCAACCCTACTCTGACGTACAACCAATAGGATTGAAGGGGGGTAGGGTATATATATATATACACACCCCTTCAATCCTATTGGTATGTGATATTGGTATATGATGTGTATATATATATATATATATATATATATATATACACATCGCATGTCCATTACATCGCGTTTTTGAACAAATACATTGCAGGTCTAACACTTCGCATTTCTCCACCTCTATACACACAGCTAACCATATTGACCAACACGATTCCAACAAGTTGTGTTACAATATAAACGCACTCCCAACTTGTTGGGGATGTTGGCCAACATGTTGGTGTTGGGAGAGCCGGTCAGAGCCATCAAGTTGTGTTGGGTTGTGTTGGATCATTTGTTAGAGATAATAAACGACCAACCCAACATGTTGGCCGAGCTGGGAGGTTCTGCGCATGCGCTATCGAGTTGAATTAGTGTTTAACCTTGGTGAAGGATGTGTTTTATTTTCAGATTAGTTTAACTTTTAAAATCGGGGCTTGCATAATTTTGTGATCATGGAATGAAACAAGGCTAAACAGTTAAACTAATTGATTCAAATTATGAAAATGGAAAAATTACACCTGGACACCAGAATCAAGCCCGGGATCCGTGTCCAGGTGTCCTTTTTCAATTTTCAGAGTATAATATCTCGATGGACAATTACTCACTAAAAAGAATAAATAATAATAGCTTCGGCTACTAGATTCTTAATTGAGTTATATCAAAATTATTATGTTCTTTGTGATGTTACATGTGTACTAAGCTATCATCTCCACTTTACAAATGTAGGTAACTCATTATTACCATGTACACACCTTCAATTCGACGTTTAGAAGAAAAAAAACTTCGAATGCCCTACCGTTTCTTAAGTTTTGGTTCTTCTGCATGAATACACTTCCTGTCAACACAGTAAATGAAGAAACGGCAAGTAATACGTCGTTATCCATGTCTAGAGATGTGTGGATTGATTAAAAAAAGGTGGAGGAACCAGGGTGTTGGTCCAACAAGCTGGCTAGAATAAACACAGCTTAATTTTACACGTGTCTTTTCTTCCAACGTGCTGGATCCAACTTGTTACATAAAAAACGAGGCTTCACTCTCACTATGAATGTAGGCTTGGTTGAAAGGATTGTGCCTAATTCCCCTTGTTTGCAAAGTTGATTACAAGGATAGTGTACTCTGCTCTCATCTTGAAGTTATATAGTTAGCTAGATTTAAAAAGTATTAATCTGTTTCATACAGGGCAAAAGTTAGCATATCCACTCTCATGTATTTCGCCCACCTTAAATTCTCCGTTTGGAAGGGGGAGAGTTTCCAACTTGCCAGAAATCGAATGTCCTTAAACAAACTTGGAGACTTCAATTTGTAAATTCCAATTTCTATGGTGCAACCAAAATCAAAGATGAAATAATAAAATAAGAATATAATCTTCAAATTAAAAATATACGCGATGTAATGGACTTGCGATGTAATTGTATATATACGCCCCTTCAATCCTATTGGTTGTACATCAGAGTAGGGTTAGCTGTGTGTAGAGAGGTGGGGGAAATGCGACGTGATGGACCTGCAATGAATTTGTTCCCAAAACGCGATGTAATGGACATGCGATTGCGATGTAATGGTGCCCACCCCAATTAAAGTAGATTGTGTATAGCCCGAACGGGTCGTAAGACGCGGTGATAGTAATAATAATAATTAGAGTAGATCTAGTAACCTTATTACTTATGTTGTCTTTTGGCTAGGCAAAGGTTAGCAAAGTAGTTTTTTAACGCACAAATTCGAAAATTTTCAAAGCCACAAAGTTTTTCTCGTTTCGGAACTGAATATATTTTAAAACTCTTATATTTCTAAGCTAGAACAAGATTATTTTCAAATATTTAAGGCAGGGGTCAGCAAAAGGTCGATCTGGCAGTAATTTTCAGTCTATCACTTAAGAAAACTTTACCATCACGATAAGGCAAGCGTAATGTTCATTATTACACTATGATACAGCTTATAAAATAGGGCCGTAGTCAGTAGTGTAATCCGTTAATGTAAGACTCCACCTTGCTTGGTTCCACCATTGTGCAGCTTGTATGTGTATGATAGGGTCATCCTGTAATCAGTCAAGCTAAGACTGAGCTACTTTTCAGGGTAAACAGAGTGTACATTTTATTTATTTTATGTAGCTTATATATAATAATAAAAATAAGTTTTTGCCTGTGTGTGTTTGTTTGTGTGCGATGCCCCGCCAAATCTACGGCACACAAGAGATCTGAAATTTCTACCATAGGTGAACGGAAGGGGGTCCGAATGCACATCGAAGCCAGATTTTTAAATTTTTAATTAGACTATTTTTTAACAAATTTTTGAAGAAAATATTGTTAATCTGGTTTAGAATTACCTTTCAGAGATTTTCATGGCAAATCAGGCCCCGTGTGCCCCGACTTATATCATTCTTATACCACAGTGGGTCAAGGGCAACACCATGCGGGATTGCTAGTGTTTTATATAAAGGCAGGAACATAAGTATTGGGCAAAATATTGAATTTAAGGAATAAGTACAAGATGTTTAGAAAAAAATAATTAAAAGTAGAGTGTAGAAACGAAGAGTTATCACAGGACCTTTAATAAATGTAAAAGTTGATCGGGGCCCCAACAAGGTTTCCGACCTCTGATTTAAGGGAATGAAAGATACTGAATGGAAGCGGTAACGTGCTTGATTATAGCCACGGAGGCACGGCTTCGTAACTAGCCCATGTGCGTATAGCTCGAATGGGTAGTATGACGTGGTATAAAAATAAAGTCCCGGTTGAACTTATTTGCGGTGGTTCTCAACACTGTTATTTTATCACCCTCTCTCAAAGTGATTTCTGGTACACTTCCTTAAAATCATCTTTCATAACAACCGTACCGGTGGGTACACATATTATAAGTGTATCAGTCTAGTCTCGTCTCGTCTGATTTGCCGGTGATGAGGTTGGAGATACTGTGGTGTTTTCCCCCTCAGTGTAGGCCTACTCCTCAGGGCTGTAGAGTCGGAAGCAATTTTTGGGTGGAGTCGGAGTCGATAAAAATTTATCGATTCAGTCCCCAGCCTCAAAATAAAAACTTAAAATGAACCCGCATTTGCGCGGAGAGAAAATTGAAAACTATTTAGGGAACACCCCCCTCAGTGCGCCCGATCTCCCCGTCTTCGGCAATCTAATCCATCACGAGAGTAGCGCGTTAGACCACGCGGCCACCGAAGCGGGTTCTTATTATATTATGTAACAATATATGGTGACCATATAAGTTTAAAATGTTATACTGTTTTATTCTTAGCGACCAATATTTGTGATTTGGATTAATATAAATTCACAATATCAAAGAAGCTTCCCACAAAGTAATGTGTATTGAGGTATTTTACTGCGGTAAATTTGCTATTACTAATTAATAAAGGATATTAATTAGCCATTTATGAATCAGAGTAGTTGCGGATAGCCTAAACGGTATACAACACCATTAAAATAATAAACGTGTTTATAAAGCAAAAATACAGTATAAAATTTATTAATTCAGAAAAGAAAGAAATTTAAAAATTGTGTTCTTTTTTCATACTGTTATTTAACTTTGTGTGTTTGTTTATAATCCTCCCACTACTCTGTTGGTTTGGTCAACCAGATCAAAATACAGTATTCAACTGGCGTGTATGATTACATCAACTACATACGAGTAGAAGTAAAATATATAATTACGAGCAATCAGATTATAAAAACCAGGATAGTTCTTTCCCCCTTAATTAAAGAGAAAGCGTTCCAAAGTACACGTTTCGGCAACCGTATTATTAAACAAAGACCCCCGTCTATAGTCATTTAAATATTTGTCAGATACGGGTAGTAAATGAAAAGTCAATTTCCTTAATGGACAAAAGAAAGGGTCTGAAAGAGGATTAGCATTTCCAATCCTCTCCTTGCCGGCTATTGTGTGCGTTGTTAGTGGGAGGTAGAATGTATAACTAAAACGAGTACATCAGCCCCCTTTCACCTACGTAGTATGAATATCAAAGCCCTGTTCACTCATCATCATCATCCGACGATCAGGGATCCTTTAGATCAGACCTGGGGGTCGTGAAGTACTTTCAAGGGGGCGTGGATAAATTTGGAAATAACGTTAAAAATCAAATAAAAATTGAAGATTTTTTATTTAAATCAAATTTCCAAAGTAATTAAGATAATTGTTTATTGCGGTATTGGTAGCACTACCTAAGAATTGTAATAAATTCGGTGACCAGAAAAAACTATGCGTGCGCGTACTTATTTTAGAGCTTCAAAGCCTAGGATTCACCCTCCCCCTAAGCCAGAGGTTACCATTTAGAACAAAAGAGCCCTTACACCCGAAAAATACATGCTGTAGCCCTGATAGTAATTTTTTACACTAATATTATGAACATTCAATAAAGACAGTAAGCTTTCACGAGTATAAAAGTATGCAACAAACGGAAAATCTCACATGTAGTGGCTGGGATGTATACCAATACATCGCAAGTCCATTACATCGCGTTTTAGGAACAAATACATTGCAGGTCCATCACGTCACATTTCCCCCACCTATCTATACACAGCTAACCCTACTCTGACGTACAACCAATAGGATTGGAGGGGCGTATATATACAATTACATCGCATGTCCATCACATCGCGTTTTTGAACAAATACATTGCAGGTCCAACACGTCGCATTTCTCCACCTCTCTACACACAGCTAACCATATTGACCAACACGATCCCAACAAGTTGTGTTACAATATAAACGCACTCCCAACTTGTTGTGGATGTTGGCCAACATGTTGGTGTTGAGTGAGCTGGTCAGAGCCAACAAGTTGTGTTGGGTTGTGTTGGATAATTTGTTAGAGATAATAAACGACCAACCCAATATGTTGGCCGAGTTGGGAGGTTCTGCGCATGCGCTATCGAGTTGAATGAGTGTCTAACCTTGGTGAAGCATGTGTTTTATTTTCAGATTAGTTTAACTTTTAAAATCGGGGCT
>CABFVX010002070.1:23365-36331 GCA_902151425.1 Timema shepardi | reverse complement strand
GATGTATTTGTAATGCGATGTAATTGTATATAGGTGACCTGGTGGTCTAGGGGTAAGGTGTCGGACTTCTGTGCTGGAGGTCCGGGGTTCAATCCTTGGTCTCGGCACAGATGTATCTGATTACCAAACCCTTCCTTCACCTCTGACAATACATCTTGTGAATGTGGGGAATGGTAGGCCTCCACAGTGGTTTGGATTCCACGTTAAACCGTAGGTCCTCCATTTAATCTCACAATCACCCTACCATTATACATTAGCGTAAGTGCGTATAACCCGAACGGGTAGTAAGACGCGGTGCTAATAATAACAATTGTATATATACGCCCCTTCAATCCTATTGGTTGTACGTCAGAGTAGGGTTAGCTGGGTATAGAGAGGTGGGGCAAATGCGACGTGTTGGACCTGCAATGTATTTGTTCCTAAAACGCGATGTAATGGACATGCGATGTAATGGTGCCCATCCTACTATCTGCATCTTTGGCAAGTCCTTTATTGAGATTTAAAAAAATGGCAACCCTAATTACTAATACTATTTTAAATTGTGAAAAAAAATTACAGAATATTTTAAACTCGTCTCGCGGAACGTGAGATAACTGGAGGGGCACAGTTTGAAAATCGATTCTGTCATAAGCTGCCATTTTGGCCACGTTCAACACCACCAAATTTTCAACTCAGACTCTCATAAAAACAAGACAGCTTTGTACATTTGAAGTGGAAAGAAAGCAATTTGCTGTGTGTTTTGTCAATCATCAGTAATTTTTTTTATCACTATCCTGCCACAGTTACATTGATTTTTGTATAAAATAAAGAAGTGTCTACAAAGCATTTTTTATAAGTATCCCAAAAAATAGTGGGGAGGTGGGGTAATGGGAATTTGGTTTTCTACCGAGGGGAAGGGGGGTCATCAGCTTAAAAAAAGTTGGGATCCACTGCTTTGGATCATGCGCCGACCTCACCAACTTATCCTCCCCTGCACCACCTCCTTCCATGCATTCAATTCCACCCTCAGCTTCTTCATATCCTTCCTCAGTCTGTCCCACCATATGGTTCTTGGTCGACCCGGAGGTCTCCTGCCATATATAAGAAAATATGCTGAAACCGCTCAAGATACTTTAGTCCAGTCGGGTTTTTTCAAGGGCTGCCACCTTTTCACGCCTGGATTAACTTTTTCGTGCAGTATGGATTTCTATCGATCCGGGATATTTGCATATTTATACCAATTAAATTAGGGAATAGACGGTAGCTTTTAGAGGAATTGTACTAATATTTGAGGAATGTAAGAGTGGGGAAACCATTAAGAGGAAAAAATACTCAGCACATCTGGTAGGGTTTGAAGCCCAAATTCCCCGTCACAGGGAAATCAGACCAGACGAGATTGACGCCTTTGTCCACATGCTTATCGATGTGAGTGTGCCTGCCTAGGACAATTTTGAAACATTGGAAGAAGCCATTTGATGGTAATTTTTTGTGTTCATTTAGAGACGGTGTACGTGTGTGTGTAAATGATGTAATTATTTTTATCACTTTGTCTGTAATATTTGAAGGAACATGACCAAAATTAAGTTTACTTTTCCGAAACATAAAAGAAAATTTCATTAGATTTTGAAAGTATAACATATTATTATTATTAAATTATTCCTAAATTACAGTGTCGCCAAGAGGTCACATTATTCGCAAGGCGATTAAGAGGACATTTATGCCCAAATCGTTAAACATATAAACATATTCAATTAATAATATTGAAAAATTTCAAAAAATTTGTGACTGCAACTACTTTGGCTAAGGATCATCTATGACATATTATTTTATTAATATTTTTTAAGAGTAATACTACTATGTATCAAAGATGACAGTTACAGTTCTCATTACTTGACTTATGAATATATTAAAGTAGATTTTATAAATTGTTTAAATGTCAGATAGCATCCTCAACGACTGCAAATATAGTTGGTTGTGAAATTATAATAGGTTAGCAAGGTGCTGGCTTATAATAGATTTCTAGCTCATTGTGTAACTCCGTGGGAGTAGTGTATGCACTGATGATTCATGAACTGCTCGCAAGGTTTTATTCTATGTTATTATTAGGAACATGTTATTTTACACGCACAGACTGTTCCTAGCGTATCTTAGCCAGGGTAAATACATAGTTTATATTATTAAATACCCTGACTTTTACAGGCTCTACACAAAATATTTTCAAATTTTCTCAGATTTTACAGTTTTCATGTTGAAAAATAAAAAAACAAGCCGCTACTAAACAAGAACATTTGAAAAAGTTATTTTTTTCAGTGTAAATATCAAATGCATTTTTGCGACTGTAAAACTGGTGTAAAAACACAATGTAAAACCATATTATGTTAGAATGCATAGCAAGTCAATGAAATTTGTTAATATAAAATAAACAAAATATCTAACTTTTATTTTTGTGTTTAGTTGGGGAATCAGATTTTCTTAGCTAAATATTTAAATTCTAAGATTCTTTCATATTTTCAATCAAACTTTTTTGAATATTTCAGTATTGATAAAGTTGGCATACAATGACAAATATACCTTAAGTGCACCAGCATTTGCCCTCAAGAGTCAATGTATAAGAAGCTCTCCGACTAAGCGACATGATGATTACATTACGCAAGAAGAACTTATGTGACAAAATTAATACAGTTTGCATCTTTCCACCTCCCAATCTTCCACCACATAAATGTCAGGCCACCCCTACCCCACTCCCATCCTATTCGCCACTAGCAGACATATCCTCGGCTGTAGACCCTCATCTCTAAGCTTGTCAGTACTTGGCATCATTAGTGTCAAAAACCTTATCTTTTTCTATTTCCTGAGAAGATTGGAATGCAGTGAAATCGTTTTAATAATCATCTTATGTCATTATTTATTAAACTCGAAGTATTCCAAGGAAAAATAGATTTAAAAAAAAAGGTCAAATCAACAGACAAAATTTAGTATTACTATATTAGTTCTGCTCCAACAATTTCAACATCCTCCATCACTCATATTGCCACTAAGCATAAATTATTTTAAATAAAATCCAGAGGTTTATGGTAAATCTTCAGACGACGCGACGGTTGTCCATAGTATCCCTCATCAATTTCAAAACATTTAGTGGAATGCATAAAACGCCATTTCTAAAAGAAATATAAAATAAAATAGAGTATCTTATCACTTATGCGAGATAAATACACACCAGAAACCGTAAATCTAATTACACCAGGACGATGGTGAACTCTTTCTTTCAACCTTCTCATCGGTTGTTTTCCCAATATATTGAACCCCAACGTTAAATTACTGATCCCTCCTCCTTATTGATTAAGATGTTAAGGTTTGTCCATTCCCATTTCAGTCAAATGCTGTTAAACTCCACCCACCTAAAACACTTTAACCTACAGCTCTCCGGTAATGTAAAAGAATAACAAAACCCATAACGGTTAAATCCTTCCCTAACCCCGCCATCTCCTATACAACCTTAAGTCACCAGCATCCTCGCCAAACACTCTTAAACACCACACCCATATAGTTAAATTATAATCTCTAACTAAAAATCACTTTCCCCTACAATCGAACCTCAGCCCCTTTCTCAGCTATCCGAAACTTCTCCCGACACCTAGTTCGCAAAAGTAGTAGGTTATCAAATTTTTTTTTTTTAGAAATGGGAGTTTTATGCATTTCACTAAATGTTTTGAAATTGATGAGGAATTACCGACCGTCATCTGGAGATTTCCCATATACCTCTTTGTTTTCGTTGAAATACTTATTAATGAAAATATGAGTGATTAAGAATGTTGAAATTGTTGAAGCAGAACTAATATAGGGTTGCCAACTGTTGTATGTCAATTTTACCTTTTATGTTAAAAAATTTCAAGATTTATTTGAGATACCGCATAAGTATCTTCTCGGAAGATAGAAGGAGATAAGGTGTTTACCCCTACCACATTCCAATCATCACTAATGACAAGTCGCGGGCTTGGTTTGACAAGGTCCTAACTGCATAAGCCATACTTTTGAGAAAAACAAGTTTAAAGTTTCAATTTACTATAACTTTTTTATTTATGAATATTTTTCAAAATAATTTTTTTAGACCCTCTTATAGGACTATTTCAAGCTTTTTCTACTTTTATTCTTTTAAAAATTAATTTTTATTGATTGAATCTGGGGTAAGGGAAAATGCACTTAGAACCTTGTAACTATGATTTTGACTCTTCGGGAAAGTTACAAGGTTAGCTGCACATACAACTCTGTCAAACTAATTTGTATAAGTAATCAAATAAGTATTCTCAATTAGACCTATGAGCTATATTTCAATTTTAGACAAAATAAGATATGCATTAAAATGAAATATAGTTGTTGTATTGATTTTAAAATAACATCAAAATGGTATACAATCTCGGGCAAAATTTAGTTAATCTAAAATTTGAGCACTGCTTAGTAGTATTCCACCTTGCAGAGGCATGAAGGGGATGGCTGTTTTGATGTCCTTTTTTTTTTCAAATCTGAAACTTCAATATTCTTCCTTAGAACTTTTGTTTTGATGTTTAAAACACTTACAAGTCCTCTAGGCTTGCTCACAACACTCCTACCTAGAGTCTTATTAGATTTGATATTAGAAATTATTATTTTTTCTTACTTCTTGGCTCAGTTTGTATTTAACTTCATGATATGATTTGGTTAACTTTATCATTGCTACCTGGGAGAATGGAACAGTCTTATAGTTTAATAGCTTTGCAGTTCCTGAGAAGTCCTTGAAATCATCGGGTGTCATTTGTATTACTCGATAAGGGTTGCGGCGGTTCACCTGCTTCAATATCCTTATCAGGCCCAGTGGAGAGTAGAAATCAGTGTGGCTCGTGGCTTTTTCAATACTACTATGTGCATTATCCACCTCTTGGATAGTGTTCCTTGGCACAGAGTACTTCATAGTGACAGACGATATATTTGAACTGTCCTCCAGGAAATTTAGGATTGCGTTAGGCATAGTCAAATTTCGATTTTGGGGCACACATGAGTCAGACCATGTAATTAAGTCATTGATATAATTTTCTTCAATTAATATATCAGAAATTCTTCGAAGTGCACTCACAATATAATTTACTGTTTGGCCTGCCATTACTTCTGGTCAAATTTAACAGTATACTTTCTTAGTAACTGAATAGAATGCAGTTAAATTATGTATATTTAATTTTCTTAAATAGAAAAAGGAACTAATGCTTGCATCTGGACACAAAATTACATATTGTAAATCAGACATCAAGAAAGGAGTGTCACTTACCTTACCTTTTTTTTCTGCATTGCATTATTTAATATTGCACCTTTAATTCTTCTATAAAATTATTTGTCTTTTATCACTACTTCATACTTTTCACACAAATCAAATTTATAGCTCTTTGGGATATGGAAATTGAGATTAAATTCAGTGATACATATTTTATAGTATAGACTCTTTTACTGGTGAATTATTTCCTTCAGCGCACTTCTCCTTATACAAATAATACATCTAAGAAATACTCAAGTCAGAGCATACATATTTATTTTTTGTATCTGCCCGACAGTAATGGGACTCGACAGTCGGGAAAGATTTGATGTGTTTTCTTGCAAAGAGGCGGCAATCTTGCTGTGAATCTAATGAAATTGCAATCATGTTCTTATTACAGATTCAATATTTCTCACTTAAAATAAACAACTCAACAAACACAAATGTTTGTTACAATCATGAATAAATAAAAATAGTCCTCCTGATCACAACATTTCAACACCGTCTGAACGACCAGACAATAAAAGTATTTCTACTTTAACATGGTTCGCGCGGCAAGATAGACAGTGCTATAAGCATAACATTCAGTTAGAACCTTGTCACTATTTCTTAGACAAACGCACCGCAGTTATAAATAACTCTGGCAAACTGGTAATTCTGTTATTTGTCATCAGATAGCAACCAAAGTCACTCTACCCAATAGACCCGGTAATGTAGTACACAACAGCGCTCTAACATCAATTTGGTCAATTTTTTCAGTTAGAACAATGTCAAACCAATCCCGCGAAGTCCCGACAAGTTAAGTGATGGCGGTTTACAGATTGGGAGATGTCTGCTTGTAGTGAGTAGGTTCGGAGAGAGGAGAGGGGAAGAAGGAACCAGAGGGGTCACAGATGATAGAAAGAAGGTGGGAGGGGGAAATATGTAGCCCACAATACGATTTTCCCATAAGGTTTTCTTGTGTAATGGTATCACCATGTACTTAGTCGTTATACATTCAAACTTATGGGCAAATGCTTGTACGTTTGAGATCATCTGTGTGTTTTACATTGCCTACTTTATCAATACTTATTTTAAGGCTTTCCCTGACATCAAAAAACGCTGACTTTTCTAGGTTTTCCCTCTGACTGTGGCCTGAATATTATCTCAATAAAAGATCAAACATTATCAGAGCCAAGAACGTTAATTGACCGATCAATGAAAGGGTATGTAGCCCTCAACTGTGTCTAAGCGTTCTAAGCAATCAAGACTCACACACGAACTAGGTCACCATTGACGGAAAGTCGGGAATCAAATCCTGGCTGAGTGGATTGAAGGAAAGGGTTCTTCACATACAGCATACCCACCCTCTAGCCATGCTAATTCAGATACAGTTTATTTTCGATATCCTCCTCATTCATAACAATTATATTAAGGTCATTTGGCCATCAACATTGGATTGCCAAATTTTAGCAAGTGTTTAATTATAAGCTATAAATAGTGATTCAATGATTTCAAATCATTTCAGATCACGAGTTATAGGAGGTTTAAACTTGGTAAAATGTTGTCAGAGTTGTGTTTTAACGTACCACCCCAAAACCTTAGCTATACCCTAATTTTGATAGGCAGAACAGTATCTGTTAGTTAATAAAGTTACTAAAACAATCTTAATTTATTGCTACATCAAGTCATGTTTTGTGCAGCTATCCCTTTTGATAGATATTATCAATACCTATAAAATAACACATATGAAACAATAAAATGTTATCAATGTTAGCTCAAAGAAATGTCATATTCTAAAAATTGGAAAATGACACCTGGACACGGGAATCGAATCCGGGACCTTTGGCTTAGGCTTTAGCCGAAGGTCCCGGACTCGTTTTCCGTGTATAGGTGTCATTTTTCAATTGTCAGAATATGATATCTAGATGCGAGTAAGTCCTCAGTAAAACAAATATCATAGCTTTGGCTATTTGGTTCAAAGAAATATGTTTGAATTTCAACAGTTATTCCAATCAAAATCAGGTAATAAGTACTCAAATATGTGGGCACACGAACTAGGGCATCGGTATTGTCTGGTCTGGCTTTCCTGTAAAATAGAAGTAAGGGTTCAAGTCCCAGACGGGTGAAATCAGGTGTTTTTCCTTAAATGGTTTTCCATTCTTCCACCAAGCAAGCACGAGTAAATTTCCTATAAACTCTAACCTTCTTCACCCTTAACCATTAGTGTGAATATGAAAATAGCCCTAGAGGATTGTAAGTCTCGGCTCACAAAAAAAGTGTTAGAACTATCCTATATATTATTTCTGTTTTCAAAATCTCTTTTTCTCAACTAATACAAAGCCTACAGCGATGAATAAGGTATCAGTGGATAGGAATTTTACCAACTTCTGGCATTGTTTGTTTAAAATTTAAGTTAAAAGAAAAATTTAACAATATTTTTTTATCAATTAATGAAAATAAACTCTCTTTGTTATTTTGTGTACTATACACTTCGTTGGGTAATTTAAATAACAAAGTTACTAGACTACTACTTTTTTGGAAGGTATGGGGGGGGGGAGGTTGAATGTGCGCAAGTTTCGCTAGAGTTTACTGATAACCCTTTATTTGAATACTAGGTTATAAAAAGTGTCAATAAAGTGCGATCTCGGTGTTTACGGCCCGACCTTTCCTTTTCCAACCCAATGTCCGGTCCGGAGTAGGTGACCAATTAGCTCCAGCGGAGGGTTCGCTACAACCGGGATAACCTATTGATCCTACTCGCACGGGGGTCCTCGTGGGTCACTCCCCCCACCTCTTGATACCCCTCATTCAGGCCACACACGACACATACTCGTTGAAAAATCCACAATTACATATGTATGGATAAGATCGTCTAATAACCAGTATAGGTGGGCACACAGTCTAACTGACAAGCTTATTTGGCCTAGTTTGCCTGTGGCAGGAGGTTGGCGTTCAAATCTCGGTCTGGTGTACTGAGGGAGTTTTTATTCCTAAATTGTTTTCCACTCTACATATAGGCGAATTCAAGCAGGGAGAAGTGTTTAAAAAAAAATCTAGTGTTGAAACACGTCTTGAAGATCTTTCCCTTTCTCGCTCAAAATTTAGCTAAACCAGAATAATCCAGGAACCCACGAATATATATATATATATATATATATATATATTTATCGCCGCGTCTTACTACCCGTTCAGGCTATGACTTTATAATAGGTGTGAGAAAGGAAGCATTTTGGAGGTCAGATACCCACATTTGCGTGAAAAGAGATTGGCAAATAATTTAGGGGTAAAACAACCCTCACTAGACCCAGCCGAGATTCAAGCCCCGATCTCTTCGTCATCAGCAGGCCAGTCCAACACGAGAGTGTAGACCATGCGGTCAATGAAACGGGCATTGACGATTTTAATATGTGATGAAATAATCTGGCTGTAAAAAATAAAATAAACCTGAAACAGCCATCCCCACCTTTAGCCGGAAGTTTTGATAAATTTATTTATTTAAAAAATTAGAATGAAAGTTGGAAACCATAGTAAGACTTGGATGGGAAGGGCTTCTAAAAGACCTTTTTACCTATAAGATTCCCACTACAGTAGGATATGATTCTGTTAGGAAACAAGGCCTCTCAAACTGTAATTCGTACCAAAATCAAGGTATACTTCTGCGCGCACGACTGCCTACCTGTAGTCGCGTTTTCCCCCCAAGAGGTGCCCCAATACCGGAAAGTGGTTGGCTAGCTTTGCGTCACACGCTAACCCCTCATACATCATCCGAGACTCCCTAAAAGGGAGAGGAAGGGAGGTATACACCAACGAAAATCCCCCATCACCAATCAGAGAAAAGGGTTGAGAAGAGAGAAGGGTTGGTAGTAAGGAATGAAGAAGTGGCCGTCCGGAAATGTTACTTGTAATCAAACCGCTCGCTGGGTTTACAGTCCTGCCCTATGCGCTCTATTTTTTTTAAGGAGAGACTTCCTCCAGTTTTACAACATTTTTTATACTGCTCTTTCTCTCTCTCTCTCTTTGCCACAGAGGGAGATGCTAGTGTAACATATAAGCGCGTATAAGCTGACAGTAGAAAAAGGGGTGAATACATCACGACTAGCCTGGAAACCAACTTTATTTTTTTGGTACAGGAAATGTTTGTGCACACACGTGAATGTTTTACACGCTGTGTGTGCTGTGCATTTAAAGTAGGAACGACACCATCCTGAAGATACAAAATTATCACACTGATATATTTTTTTATGGGAATAGCAACTATGAAGATTCAAAATCACAATAATAATTCTCAAATAACCTTTAATTATCAATCTAAACTTTTAACAATAATTGCATTTGTCCAAGGAAGGCTAGATCTAGTTTTATGTGAGCCTACCTTCAATTTAATCACAGGAATGAAACCATTTACGCAAAGTCGTTGAAAATAGGCTAGTTTTACATTTTCACGCAAATTATTTAATTTATTCAACTCAAAATGTATTGTTATTGGTATAGATATTCAACCTGTGGTATGCGTATCCTCGGGGGTTAGAGAAGACATACCCCCATTTGTAGGCTTACACCATCCCCCCGTCCCCAAGTACGTTAAATTTAATATAAATGTACATTTGTCATTTAAAACTTATTATTTAATATATTATTTTGGGCACTGGTATAAAGAGCATTGTTGGTAGACTATATTTTAAAATAATTTTTGCTTAGTAACTATTACAAGACAGCTGAAAATCTGCAATGTCTTCAAACGTTCCAGAAGCCAGTGGAAGACCCCCGTGTGGTGTGACTACCAACAACCAAGGATTTGTTATTATTTTTAATATTTTGTTTCATTTGTGTGTGAACATTTATTATCGTTACTATCACGCCAGTCTCTCTTCAACTGAAATATTTCAATGAAGACCGTAAGCAGTCAAAACGAAAGATAAATGTTTTAGGACAGGAAGAACTAATGAAAGCATCTGGATTTGACTGCTCTATTTTGTGAAGAGGGGAGATTTTTTACCCAAAGATACAATCGCTGCTCCTGTAGAATGATATAACTCAAAGCAAGCACTTTGAGTTTAGTTGTAAATGCACATCTTTCAATTTTTACTTTTTATTTAGCACCGCGTACTTTTTCGAACCGTATGTACTAATTACGCTAATTTTTAATGGGCGAAAAAGGTTCAATCAAAAGAGACGCACTCGAATTTGCGTAGAGAGAGAGTGAAAACCCGTTGAGGAAAGGCCACCCATAGTACACCCGACTGGGGTTTGAACTACAATCTCCCCGTCATTGGCAGTCCATTCTATTACGAGAGTGAAGCCTATTACTTTTGACCACCGAAGGGAGTTACAAATTTTTCTCGCTCTACACTTAACTATGTTGTAATCTATGTATACAAATTTCCAACTCACTGTAGGCCTACCTAGCTTACTCTCACATTGTTAAGATAATTTGTGATAAATAAAGGCCCAAATATGTGTTTAGAAACATAATAAATTGTTAAAAACATGTGTCTTGCTTATGTACATTTAGAAAAAATTACAATAAACACCCACGTTATCTCCCATTTATTGTCATTTAGTTGCTTTCTCATTTATCCCCAGACAACCTTTATTGAGATGTCACGCGCGGTCTTACAATAAGGCAGCGACTGATAAAGATCGTGACATGAGAAAAGGCGAATAACCGCAACTAGTAGGGTATGCGGATGTTGAAGGTGGGGTGAGAGATGTGAAAATGGGGGTAGATAAATGGATAGAGAGAGCCTGTCTGGCCCATAATTTTGCATCCAACCAGTGAAACGCTTGAACCAAGAACTAATTAATGGGGAATGGCATAAAGATCTGGCCAATGAAGTTAAGCCTGCGAGAGGTAAAAGGGGGGTGTCCTACAACCCCGGCGGAAGTTATAATTGAACGGTCACGAGTTTTAGACGGTGTTAGGATAGATACTCTGAACTCATTCGTGAACTTGTGGTGTTACACGTAATCCCCGTGAAACTCAAAGTGCAACGCAATGCAGTACAGGGAGAATTCCATAAACTTGCCATCTCCAAATTCTTTTACCCCTGTTCACCAAATCCGTTGGCTTATAAAACACGCAATATTAGTAGAGAGCCTAGAAATACACTTTTTTGGGGGAATACGGGGGTACTAGTAGGTAGGGGAAAGGGAATTTATTATATTAAATATATTAGTTCAATTTTTTGAGTTGAAGAGTATGAATATAAAGACATAAACCGGGTCGTAAAGCTTAGCCTATATATTCGACTCATATGCAGTGCTTTATAATATAATTACATATAATTATATTTAAGCTTTGATTAGCATTATGTATGATCTTGGGGAAGGAAATAAGGCAAATGCACTACTAGGCCAACCCCCTCAGCCCCCTCAATGAGAGCGCTACTCCACAATACTTCCTCGAATTGAGCCTGTGCACTTTGTAGTAGTACTCTTCGGCAAAGGAACAATGATAAAGCTGGGCTGGGTCAAACGGTCTAAAAGAAAACACTTTCATAATTAGTAAAAAGTTTCTAAGACTCTCTGACTTGGAACTATTGGCTTGCTTTAAAATTTATTTTATAAAATGGCTCCCCGTTCATTAGCTAACAATCTCAGCGCTTGTAGGGTGACATCTATAAGATACAAACACTGGTTTTAGTCTAGAAAGATAAAAGTTTCCGCGCGGTAGGGTCTTGATATAATAATGTTTTAGATTACACGGGACACCCCAGTTACTTTTAAACTCCCGTCATGTTTGCGTGAACAGTAAATAGGAAACATTATTTTTGTAAATGAACATAGCTAAGAAAAAAATATATATATATCTGTAAAGAAGGAGAGACCATTCAGACGAGATTACACTGAACTATCTTTACTGGACAAACTCCAAAAAGCGGCAATCGTCGTGTTTGGCTTACATACTCAGCTCCAACCTGACGAGAGCCTTACTGTACGTAAGACACAATATTAATTGCTGTGGTAATATATTAGCTAATATTGTAGTGTTGATCAAACCGTATTGATGGAACCGCGGGATAAACGTCATGTTCATCTAGTCTAGTTCACCAGTAAATGTGAAGCCGGTCGTTTCTACTCTTCCCCCCACAAAAATGTGGGTACATTTCAACTAAATACTATCTTATTAATCCCTAACACAGGCCATGTGAGCTTCATCTGTCAGTTTGTATGGATGGTCTCAATAACTAAGAAATAACACTAATAATATAGTAAAATGTTATCATTTATAAATGACAAAAAAAAAGGTATTTTTTTAGAACCACATCTTACTGGGGTGTATAACATTACATAGCGTTTTGGGAACAAATATATTGCAGGTCCATCCCATCGCATTTTTCCCACATATCTATACACAACTAACCCTACTCTGACGTACAACCAATAGGATTGAAGGGTCGTATATATACAATTATATCGCAAGTCCATTACATCGCGTTTTGGAAACAAATACATTGCAGGTCCATCACTTCGCAATTCCCCCACCTCTTTACCCAACTAACCCTACTCTGACGTACAACCAATAGGATTGAAGGGTCGTATATATACAATTACTAGCAGTCCCGCACGGCGTTGCCCGTGAACCACTGTAGTATAATAATTATATAAGCTTGACAACCCCCCACGCTGCCCATTACCCACTGTGGTATCATAATTATATAAGCTTCACAACCCCCCCTCCCTGCCCGTTACCCATTGTGGTATCATAATTATATAAGTTTCACAAC
>CABFVX010002070.1:9675-23121 GCA_902151425.1 Timema shepardi | reverse complement strand
CACCACCACCACCACCAATCCAATAAACAATACTGCCGAACTGATGAATTTGAGTGTGCTTTTTCTTAAATGTTTTCCCACTCTCTCTACACGCAAATGGTGTACATGGGTATACTGCCTATTTATTTGTATAAAATAGGTGGGAGGGATGAGACTGGCTAAAGTTACTTCCTGCTTTGATACACACCAACTCCCAGGACAAAATATAAGTGTATTTAAGATATTTCTAATATCGCTAACCCCTGATCGCAAGGAACTTGAGAACTGGCAACCCTGTCTTAAACTACTATTAACGTTCCCTCCAATGCGTATCAAGGTATACCAAAGGTGACCGACCACCCATCCCGTATTTAATTTTACTTTGAGAGTTTCAACCCCAACGCGTATGTGTTCCGTAAATGTCCCATATTTTAGAAATTGCATGGTGTGAAACATAGGTATTTTACAATATTAATTATTATTTTTAGCACCTCGTCTTACTACCCGTTCGGGTTATACGCACTTACGCTAATGTGTAATGGTAGGGTGATTGTGAGATGAAATGGAGGACCTACAGTTTAACGTGGAATCCGAACCACGGTGGAGGCCTGGCATTCCCCACATTCACAAGATGTCTTGTCAGAGGTGAAGGAAGGGTTTGGTAATCAGATAAATCTGTGCCGGGACCTGGGATTGAACCCCGGCCGCCAGCATATAAGTCTGACACCTTAACCCCTAGACCGCCAGGTCACCGGCGCTAATATAGTTAAACTAATTGATTTAAATTTTGAAAATAGAAAAATTAAACCTGGACACGAGAATCAAACCCGGGATCCGTGTTCAATTGTCATTTTTCAATTTTCAGAATTGATGGAGATGGAGAATTCCTCACTAAAAATAATAAATAATAATAGCTTCGGCTACCAGATTCTTAATATGTATATCAAAAGTATTTTGTTCTTTGTGATGTTACATGTGTACAAAGCTATTATCTCCACTTTACAAATGTAGGTAAATCATTATTACCATGTACACACCTTCAATTCGACGTATAGCAAAAAAAATAAAATCGAACGCTCTACCGTTTCTTACTTTTTGGTTCTTCTGTAAGAGTACACTTCCTGTTATCACAATAAATTAAGAAACGGCAAGTAATACGTCGTTATCCATGGGTATAAATATGTAGACTGATTTTAAAAAAGGTGGAGGAACCAGGATGTTGGTCCAATAAGTTTGGCTAGAATAAACACAGCTTACTTTTCCACATGTCTTGTCTTCCAACATGTTGGATCCAACTTGTTACATAATAAACGATGCTTCACTCTTACTATGAAGGTAGGCTTGGTTGAAAGGATTATGTGCCTGACTCCCCTTGTTGGCAAAGTTGATTATAAGGATAGTGTACCCGACTATCATGGAGTTAGGTAGTTAGTTATATTTAAAAAGTATTCATCTGTTCCAGACAGGACAAAAGTTAGCATATTCACTTTCATGTATTTCGCCCACCACCTGTCATACAAAAATAATTTCTAATTAAGTTTTTATCAAATCATTAAGAGTTGATAGGAGTTTTGTATTGGTGTTTGGTGTTCGATACTAAACAAACTTCACAATAGCCGAGATGCCTAGGCAACAACACTCCTAAAATAAAGACACCATAATTTTATTTTTTACTTCTTTGGAAAAATTGTTTAGATAAATAGGGTATATTTTTAATTTGAAGATTATATTCTTACTTTATTATTTCATCTTTGATTTTAGTTGCACCATATTAATTGGAATTTACAAATTCAAGTCTCCAAATTGGTTTAAGGACATTAGATTTCTGGCAAGTTAGAAACTTTCCCCCTCCCAAACGGAAAATTTAAGGTGGGCGAAATACATGAAAGTGAATATGCTAACTTTTGACTTGTCTGGAACAGATGAATAGTTTTTAAATCTAACTAACTATTTAACTTCAAGATGAGAGTTGGGTACACCATCCTTGTAATCAACTTTGCAAACAAGGGGAATTAGGCACATAATCCTTTCAACCAAACCTACCTTCATAGTGAGAGCGAAGCATCGTTTATTATGTAACAAGTTGGATCCAACATGTTGGAAGACAAGACATGTGGAAAAGTAAGCTGTGTTTATTCTAGCCAACTTGTTGGACCAACATCCTGGTTCCTCCACCTTTTTTTATTAATCAATCTATACATTTCTAGCCATGGATAACGACGTATCACTTGCCATTTCTTCATTTATTGTGATGACAGGAAGTGTACTCTTGCAGAAGAACCAAAACGTAAGAAACGGTAGGGCATTCGATGTGTTTTTTTTTGCTATATATCAAATTGAAGGTGTGTATATGGTAATAATGAGTCACCTACATTTGTAAAGTGGAGTTGATAGCTTTGTACACATGTAAAATCACAAAGAACAAAATACTTTTGATATAAATCAATTAAGAATCTAATAGCCGAGGCTATTATTATTTATTCTTTTTAGTGAGGAATTCTCCATCTAGATATTATATCATGAAAATTGAAAAATGACACCTGGACACAGATCCCGGTTTTGATTCTCGTGTCCAGTTGTTTATCTCTAACAAATGATCTAACACAACACAACATGTTGGCTCTGACCGGCTCGCCCAACACCAACATGTTGGCTAACATCCCCAACAAGTTAGGAGTGCATTTATATTGTAACACAACTTGTTGGAATCGTGTTGGCCAACATGATTAGCTGTGTGTAGAGAGGTGGAGAAATGCGACGTGTTGGACCTGCAATGTATTTGTTTCCAAAACATTATGTAATGGACATGCGGTGTATTTGTAATGCGAAGTAATTGTATATATACGCCTTTCAATCCTATTGGTTGTACGTCAGAGTAGGGTTAGCTGTGTATGGATAGGTGGGGGAAATGCAACGTGATGGACCTGCAATGTATTTGTTCCAAAAACAAGATGTAATGGTGCCCACCCATCTTACTAGCCGTTCGGATTATAATACGCTTCTGTACAAATTACGTTGATTGTTTTAGGGATGGAATTAAGGTTATATTTTAGATTAAGTGTACCCGCATTTGCCTGGAAGGCGAAAAGAAAACGATTTTGGAAATCACCTTCAGTTCACCCGACCTAGATTCGAACCTCGCTTTCCCCGTCATCGCGTCTAGTCTACTGCAAGAGTAGCGCCTTGGATCACGCGGCCAACGAAGCGTGTGTGAATGGTGGTTGTATTTTCTAAAAGTTTCTTTAAACCTAAACTCTATTATAATACTACTAATAATATTTAGCACCACCTCATACTACCTGTTCGGATTATACGCTTAAGTAATAATTAAGCTAATGGGTTAAGAATTGGGAAGGTTTAATTTAGTGGAAGGAACCCGCATTTGCGTGAAGGAAGAGTAGAAAACCATTCAGGAAAAACCATCCCAGTTCACCCGAGCGAGATGTGAACCTCAATCTCCCCGTCCTCAGCAGTCTAGCTCAACAAGAAACTAGCGCGTTAGATAACTAAACCATAGAGGCGGGTATTTAGTTATTTAAGGCATAAACACCGGAACTAGGGGAGTTATGGGTACATTGCCCCCCTCCCCGATCTCTTGCTTAAGTAGACGGGGTCGGGGGCAGGGGGGCAAGTCTTACGAAACATGGTTATGATTTTCGCGAAGAGTTAACGTTCATGGTTTAATATTCCCCAACACCCACACATGAGTTCAACGAGCCCCTTACATAATGTTTTGAAGTTATGTAGGAGAAAGGATAAGTGTAGCTTATTTAATCAAGCAAAACATTAATTCAAAGAAGTTACGATGTTTTCATCAATCAATCAAATCAAGAATTTATACGGAAACAATCAATTAAAAGATATATATTATATAGCTCAGGCAGAAATAGTGTTGACTGTAAGTTATGTTAGTGAAATTTGAATCTTATTGGTTACTTAATACCGCTTTCATAAGATAAGGACCAAGAAATATTCTTTACTTGGTTTTTATTTTGCTTCAACTTTTGTTTTCATATATAGGCCTACCTACATACATGGGTTATACATCTTCAAACACATCACACAATTATGCAAACAAAACCTATCAAATATTGGCTAAGTGATAGTGGTGCTAAGTTATATTTGCAAAACTTTTAAGTACTTATCTTAGCACGGAAATAGTGTTATTTTGCCCCCACCCTCTTCCCCTCGTCACATTACGGTATAAAAATGTTCCGGCACCCCTAGCAAATGGTCACTGTATTTTTGGATGCCAGGCCGAGACTCTTTATTAGCATACAATCGCTGGCTAAGCCTGTGACGTCACAAATAAGTGCATCGCCACGCTGTCTCTGAATACGACCTTGTCGCACGCACACCTGTGGAAAGCATATGTCCCACTATCGTGTTAGTTGCCATCTCATCAGGAAACCGGCCGCTGCACTTAGGAAACAATGCTGTGCGGGAAGTGATAACATTCTGTGACTTGAGCTGTTATTGAGACAGGCCGGATGTCTAAATCAATCCTAGGTCGGTTAGGTATTTTATTTATTATCATCATCAGCGCGTCCTCAGTAGCGGATTTAGGTTTGAGGACGCCCTAGGCCCGAGACGATATGGCGCCCTTTTTTTTTGTAACAGTATATATATATATATAAACATACATATACATATATGTGTGTGTATAAAATAATGAAAATAATAACAATAATAATAAGAAATCTAATTCAGGTATAAATTAAACATTTATTTTTTTAACATAACAATTAAATGTAAAATTAATAATAAATTGCTTGTAATTAAAATATAAATTAGTTTTATTTGATTAATCATATAATAAATTTTTTTTGTTGCTTTCGTCCGTGCGAAAATATCAATGACCTCCTCATACTTAATTTCTTGAACCAATTGTGCTTCAATGGTTAGTAATGCAAGTTGCATTTAGTCTGTCTTGTTTCATACTTGCACGCAAATAACTTTTCACTCTTTTCAGAGTGGAAAATGATCTTTCTCCAGAACCCAACCGATTTTTAATTTTAGTCATCTTAAAAATTTTGGCGCCCCTTAAAATTTGCCGCCCTAGGCCCGGGCCTCACGGGCCTAAGCCTAAATCCGCTACTGCACGTCCTACTAATCTTTCGGGTTATACGCACTTACGCTAATGTGTAATGGTAGGGTGATTGTGAGATGAAATGGAGGACCTACAGATTAACGTGGAATACGAACCACGGTGGAGGCTTGGCATTCTACACATTCACAAGTTGTGATTAATACACATCTTGTCAGAGGTGAAGGAAGGGTTTGGCAATCAGATAAATCTGTGCCGGGACCGAGGATTGAGCCCCAGACCACTAGCACAGAAGTACGATACCTTACCCCTAGACCACCAGGTCAGCCAAGTATTTTATTTCTTACTAGCCAAATAATAATATTCCTGGCGTTAGCATTGGTTTGTGGAGTATAGTGTGCAGAGTTTAAACTATTCCTAAAGGCAAAAGTTCACAGGGTTTCCCAGAGGGAATCGACATTTTTCCATATTCTCACAGAGTTGTACAGAAGAAAGTTTATTTTTCATAAAAGTAACTAGAGTGAAGTAATGAGCTTGGTGTTTAGAAAATAATTTGACCATGATAGGGAAATATAAGCATTTGCTAAGAAACCTAGATTTTCATCAGAGTGAAAAGGATTATAAGATATGACGTGATCGAGTCAGCTTACTCAGTCCTTCAGTTTTCTTTATCTTGTATGAAAAACGCTCATATGATCTAAATAACGCTTGCTGTTCTAGTCTCACATTCATGGCAGGTGTGTGTGGTTGTGACGCTATTTTGTCAATACAACAGCCTGTTTAAAGAGTACCTGTAGATTCCACACTAAAAATAATCAACATAGACAGCATTTTTACTGGGATACTCAAGACCAGCAACTATTAGCATTGGAGTACCCGGAGATGGCCGGGAGAAATATTATGGTTTAAAAAGGTGTAAAAAGAGCAAAATTGACCCCAAAAAAGGAGTAAATTCTGTCAATAATATATATTTAGAAAAAGGGTAGAAAGGGTATTAATTTAGGGTAAAAAGATATAAAAGTGTAAAACGAGTAAAAAGTTATAATTAAATCCAATCAAAATTAATTTATCATTTTTTACCGAATTTACGCCGTCTAAACATTCTTACCTTATTTACCTTTACTACCTCCTTGGCCACTTTTTAATCTTTTTATCCTTTTTATTGAGTCTACCCCTTTAAACCTTTTATTTTTTACTAAATTTAGGCCTACTTTTTGCCCTTTTCGCCATTTTATTCTACTGTGCCCTTTTTGACATTCATGTAATTTTTGCTTTTTTTAAAAATCCTTTTACCCTTTTTGACTAGATTTACTTTTTACCATATTTGCACTTTTCAACCGGTTTGCATTAAATGCCCGGCTTAGCCGGGGAGAAATATGTCAGGGTAAAAAATAACAGTGCAAAAAGGACATAAGGGATAAAAAGTAAACCGTTAATCTATCTCTTTTTAAGGGTAAAAAGAGGTGTGTGAAAAGGTTAAAGAGTGTTAAATAGATTAAAAGGGTAAAATGGGTAAAAATGGTAAGGAAGGTAAAAATGATTAAAAAAAACGAAAAAAGGTACAAAGTAAATGTAATAAAATTTTAGAATTCCTCTTTCCAGGTGCACATGTTGTTGCATAAGCTCTACCTACTATAGAACGCATTGAAAAATGTATGGAGTGTATTACTAAATCCATTTCACGGTGTTAATAGCCTATATATTATTTTTTCCCGTTTTTAATTAATTTAAATAAATCAAATGAATTTTAAAATTCCAGCTTCAAGGAGCACGTGTTTGTGTACAGGGTATACCAAATGTAAAATTTCATACCTCTGCTTGCGGTAGATATCACGCAAGGTTCATGACTAGAGCCCGGATTTGTATGCAAAACGCATATTCCTTTTTACATGTCTAAAGTATGCAAAAATGATATACATTGTAAGTCCCACCATAATAGACCATTTGGCCGATGTATATAGCTGATATAAACGCATTTTCCGAGGGAAATGATTTTGAACGCATACTAAAAATGTTAAGGTAACAATGTATATTTTACTTGTAACTGTCGTATTAAATTATTACTTGACCCTTACTCGGCTGGTTACTAATTAATTAATACAATTTCAGCAGTTATTTGGGTAAAAAAATAAAACTAGCGTGCCTGCATGTAGGTGCGTGTATGTTCTGAAGATGGCATGAGAAAAATATCCAGTACAACCATAACCGCTTCTCTAAATTACCTGAAATTTTAGCACAGTTAGTTGGAGGCTTTAAGTAATTCCTTGCAGTACTTACTTTATCTGTTGGATCAAATTTCAGTACCAATGTCTTCAGAAACTCAAAGTGTTGCTAAAATTTCATTCGATAAGTATGGTCAGGTAGTAAATAAAAATTCTGGTTACCAAACAGTCTGTAAATTAGCAAAGAGTTGTTTGGTGAAAAAACTGAAATACAGGAGGAATTCCCCGAAAAATAATTGTGATGTTTTTCACATGCACTTGTGACCTCATGCGATGTTAAAGGACATTTTCATTGAATAAAAAAATCCTTAAATGACAGACGCAGGAGCTTCATAGAAGAAAATCTCAGGATGACTTTCCCTATAGGTCTATACTGTAAAAACCATTAATAAGATATGAATTTACACAAAACATATAGTTTATTTGATTTTTGTTCGTTTGTTTTTGCATATTATGGTGCATATTTTAAGCATTATTCGTGAATATTTGCATGAATATTTTACTATTTGATTGTGCATACAAATCCGAGCTCTATTCATGATATAAAGCCCAACTTCATCTTACATTTTATTAATCTAGAAGATATGAAACATTAACAAGATATTTATTTTAAATTAAATCGTTAGAGACTTTTTGAAAAGTTTCAAATTTAAAAAAATCAACCATTAGTACACTACTTTTAATTTTATGGTAAGAATTAAAATCACAGTATGACCTCAAGGTATGCCCTTATAATATCTAAGCAGGGCCTATCAAGTATTAACGTAAGCCATCAAACGGTAAGCTGTAGAACCAGTTACAGGGATATTGCAGGACCTGATTTTATGGATCGGAGCGCATATAAAACGCCAAGATCCATAATAATATCGAGGTCAACAATATTATCGATTACAATATGCTATCTATATAAGAACAGTTCTGGATTTACAGGAGCGCTCAGGGGGGCTATAGCCCAGGGCGGCCAAACCAGAGAAGTGGCAAATTTTTGTAAAAAAATAAAAATTATTTATATTGAAAAGATTAACAATATTATCTCTTTTTTATCTTACAAACAAGGGAATCAGGAAATAGTGAATACATCTTTCTTTAGTATTATAACATTCCCAATTTGTTAGTACATATATATACCCCCAACTTTCTCTTGTTTTCTAAAACATATTACTCTCTTCAGGTCAACTCCCACCTTCCCCTCAGAGTTGACAGAAGTTCTGCGTGTTGACTCTGATCTATATAGAAGAGCAGCGCGTGGTCCACAAAGTAAAGATCGAGCAGGACCAGTGAAAGGGTGCGAGGCTCCCAACCCGTCCCCCCTTAAATGCCAGGACGTTTCCATTATTCATGAGCCTGGTTCTAGATCAGCTCAGACTGCGAGTCACCACGCACAGGATCCCCTCTACCCTCCCCATACAAACAAACCTTTTCAAACCTCATCAATAGGTCGTACGATGATAGAGTGAATTTATGACTATGTGAACATTCTAGTATTTACTAGAATTAGGTTCAGATTTGTAATAGTACGTTAGTAGTAACTAGTGGTTCGTCAGTGTGTCAGTATTTGGTGGTATGTGTCAGTTTCTTGAACTACAAATGAATACAAATTTGTATGCGTTGTTAAATATAGAAAGTACTTTGTTAAATTTAAGCGACCCCTTCTCCTCAGTGATTCTGTATGTACGTCTGGGGGCGGTGACATGATTAGGGATGGTGGTATCTGAAGTCTCGCGTTCGTGGGGTGGCCCCCTGCCCCCCACCGCCAATCGATTGGAGACTTTCTATCACACAGACAAGTAAGAAACAGACTCTCAACCTTACGGGGGTTTCACTGCACACCTTTTACCAGCTTGAGTCCTTCAACACTGGGCTTCGCTAGTGTCACTGCTGGGTGATGATATAACTAACCGCAGCTATCCTAGTGGCAAATGACTCAAGTTGCCAAAAGGAGCGCAACAATTTTAACCTAGAGGTTGAGTGGCTGGGCATATTATTATTTGTACCCTAGCCCCAGTGTTCCCGAAGATATGTCTGGGTGTGCTAGAGGAAAGGATTAGGTTAAGCTGTGTAAGTAGTTTTCATTAAAAGAGGGGTAGGTTAAAAGTTACCTGTTGGTGCCCCCCACTCAAAGAGCAGCTCCTTAGCACCGGCGGTTCAAAAGATACGTCTGAGGGCGGAAAATAAAACTCAATCAGTGTAGTGATTTTTTTTTAGTGAACGGGTAAATTAGATTTGTAGCACATGTAACAATGACAGCGTGATTATAGCATTGTATTAAATATACAAATTAACTGCTCTGTCAAAGGTTATACAAGCTGACATGATAATATTATGATATTATAGTTATTGTAAATCTTTCAACTAATGAATAAACTATATGTAAAAGGTCCCAAGATTTAATTAAAATAAACATTTCATCTTGGTTTTCATAATTTGGCAAAACTTTGCCTTTTCAAAATCACGTTTTTTCATGGCTATCAGATGTTTGAACTTCACCGTTTGGAAACACATTTTCTCGTGTGTGTTTTTCGCATCAAGATATTTTAAGACAGTGGGAAAATCTCAAAACATATTTCAACAAGGCAAATAAAAACAATTAAGTCTGATATCCAATGAGATAAACCTGGTGTGTATCCGGAGATCTCATTAGGTTTAAAGGTTTATCCTAACACACGCCTATCATGTCACTACTTTATATATTCCTGACTAAGCTCACACACAAAGTTTTTGCAAGGGACAACAAGTAGGTAATCGCTGGTCACTTCTTACGGACGCGACTGTACAATAAGATCACTTCTGATCGTAAGGAAACTAAGCCGACTTGCACTAGTATATGAATTCATAGAAGCGTGCTTCAAAGCCTTAGAGGCCCAGCGGCGGGACCGCATTGGAGGTCTTTCAATAACTGGGAGAATGATTTGTGCCGGTACACTGCTCAGCTTAAAAAAAAAAATATGACCGGTTTTTAAGAATGTTAAGCGATTAATACCCATCCTGAAAAGATATAAATAAAATAATTTTTAATGGATCTATGATATAAAAAAAAGTTTCAAAATCTACATTTCTGTCCGTTCACATTAGTTAGGTCTTTTCCAAAAGTTGACCCGTTATAACAATACATTTCTGTTTACACTCGTATCGTTAATTTATGTCACTCAACTTTTTTTTTTTGCACTGCATCTAACTACCTGTCTGGACTAGTTCCATATTTACACTATTGGAGTAGCACTGAACACTATAATTTGTAGGAAATGTACCCACATTTGCGTTTTGTTTTAAAAAAAACCTCCGTCATTATATCCAAACAGGACTCAAATCTCCAAAATTCAGTCTAGCGTGAGTGTAACGCGCTAGACCATGGAATACCGGATGCGGATGACAAAATAAGTTCGTTTACATCCCTTGTCAGATTAACAAAACATATTTTCTAAATACTCCTTTTTTTATGTCGAAGCAGTGAGCATCGTGATCATTGATTAAATAATTTAGTCCTCACAAACACACAGCTTTCTTACTCACCTGTCTTCACTTGGCTAAAATACAGGCTCGGACAGATTCCCGTAACTATCAGCATTTACGTATTGCTACGATTACACCCAAGTGGCATGCGAATAAACTACACACTCGTGTGAACAGAGAAAAATCAATTCGGCTGTTCATTGCTTCCGTTTAAGACAGTAGCATCCCAGTTTAACAAACACACATACAAAAATCAACTCCTAAGTGTACAAGATGAAAGTCGAAGCCATTTGTTATGAAAGTGACTGTACCAACTTTCAAACTGAACGAACTTCAAAGTTATTATTACGTTTAGCTTGTTAGAGCCGTTGTAAAATATTAACTACGACTGCATGAATATTATGTAAGCAACCAGTTACTGTCGATGAAAATAAGAAATTTTCGAATGAGTTAATGCAAAAAAAATAAATGAAAAAATAGATTTCCCAGTCATCCACTTGGCCATAAAAAGTTGAAGAGTTGGCTTGCAACGTGGAATACAAATGGGTGATTAACGAGCTGAGAATTTCCCGAATCGTGAAATCACAAATCAACCATTAATATCGTCTGGTTGGCATGCAGAGATGATTGGCCTATACGGTCACCATACTTATTGTTTTTTGCGGGACAGTACTGTTTTTAGGGGTGATGTCCTGCTGTCCCACTGAACATGCAATAGTACACCAAAAGGCACTGTTTTTCAAATCAAGTACTTCCAAAAATACTTTATTTTGAAGCAAGAGAAAATAATATTTTTAATTGAAGTGCTAGCGCAAGGAACATCATCCTTGAGCAGTTGGCAAACACTCAACACGTGCTGCGCTCTCTCGAACAAGAGTGGAACTTCTTTCTTAGCTCTGTGTGATTATACCACCTATCCTACCGTTTTCCATTTCTTATCCGTGCCCCTTTTTCGGGCTTCATTTGTTTTCTTTGTCTTCATTTGTCTCTTCAAGTTTGTGAATGTAAGTGTTGTAATGTCAAACAATACGGTAACCAAGTTCTTTAAAAAAAATGTATTAACTTCTGAAAATTTTCATTTGCCTGCCAAAGAGGGAACTTTTGAATATCATACAATTAAACATTTGCAGAGTTTTCATTCTCTTGACTGCACGTCGAAGCTGGTAGCAGGTATGTTTGAATCGAAGTTCTCCTCAGCCCGCACTAAAACGAAAGCAATGGTAAAACACGTTTTTGCGTAGGAAGCCGAAGAGAGATTCAATATTGATTTAGGAACAGCACATTATTTCAGCGTTATGTTTGATTCTTCCAATAACCATAACATTAAGATAGTGCCATTGATTGTACGCTACTTTAACTGTACCCAGGGAGTAAAAATCAAGCTTCTGGAACTTTAAGACCTTCCTGGGGAAACATCTGAGCAGCTGCATAGCTACGTTTACTCTACCTTGTTTTCATTAAATTTAGTGGAAAAGTGTGTTGGTCTTTCTGCTGACAATACCAACACTAATTTTGGAGGCCCTAATCGAAGGGGGGAAAACAAACCTGATTAGGAAGCTCAACAACTCTTGTGTAAAAGCTGTAGTTGGTGTAGGCTGTGTTGCACATGTGATAAACAACTACATTCAAAATACAACAGACTTGCTACCGATTGACAGTGAAGTAGTAGTTGTCAAGATCTACAAACCTTTTTACATCCACAGTGTCCGTGTAAGGTCATTAAAAACTTTTTTGAGTAGGTCAAAATGGAGTACAAGAGGATTCTATCTTTTTCAAAGACTCGATTCCTCTGTTTTATGCCAGCCTCTTAATGTATGAACCTTTGAAGGAGTATTTCCTAACTTCTCCTTCTTGCCCAACAATATTGAAACATTTGTTTGAAAACCCTGTGGGTGAAGCTTGGTTGTGGTTTGTTCTCAATGACAGCTTTCTATTTCACAAGGCAATTTTAAATATTGAAGGTGATAATAAGTGTGCAGCTGATGCCGCACTAGAATATTTTGAGCTTCTTGAGAAATTGAAAAGCTAGGAAAATGTTGTATTCTTGCCAATGAAAGTAAGAAGCTGTCTTAGCAGCATTGAAACAGTCATCTAGGAGAATTACAGAAGTGAGTTTTCTATATAAGCCAAGGCTTTTGTAATACTATCGGTTTATCTCGCCTCTTTTGGGCGTCGATCGTAGTACTATGTGATCAATCGCCCCACTTTGGGCGTCGATTAATTCACTGCGGATTAATTCCCTGATATTTGAATGCTGTGATGTTTTATAGGTTGTATAAAGCTCCGTGATCAAGCACCTATCATCACTGTACGGAAAAGATACCGTTTAATCAGCTGTCTATAACTCCGTGTTCGAGCACTAATTAAATCGGTATATTAATAAAATTGAAGAAAGAGAAATGTTGATGGCTGTTATTTCACACACGGTTTTAATTACTTGCACATATTTCAATTAAATGTTTTATACCACTGCACACTTGTGATATTGATGTGACTTATATTATACTATGTTAGACTAACTCGTGCGTGAGTGGGATCTCGGTGTAGATGTTTGGGCCCGGAGATGCCTTAAACATACGCACAATGGTTTATATATGACATACCCCTTGCCTTTCTCCCCTCATCAACAGTGTAAAATTCAACAAATAGAAAGAGTCCTGGCGGCAGGTTTTGTGAAGGCTAGCTTCTTATTGGTATAGGGAAATGGCGTCTTCACCAAATAGGCCCTACTGCGAAGTTGTTCCTTTT